>JAQOWM010000501.1:510000-714500 GCA_029041755.1 Resseliella maxima
GGAGCGATGTGAATATATGGATTATTTCTGTTGCACGTGTGCAATGTTAACCGAAACACAAACAAACAAACAAACAAGCACACACAGATTTAAACTACACCAACACCAACACACATGACCATATTTTATGTGTATTTTGATTTGAACAATAAATCATGACTGATTTTCGATGATCACTTCCAGATTCAGTTTAGGGAATATGAACAGAATGAGAGTAAAATGTCGACAAATAAGTCATTTGCACCGGGCATTGCATCGGTCGACTTGTTCTATTCTTCTGCTGTGCAATGGACTGCACTTGATCCATTTTTTTTTTTTTTTTTATTCATTCATTCACAGCTGAATTGGCTGCCTGGCACAAAAGTTTTATTTGTTCGTCCATTCAACCAACAAACTAGTATACAAACGTAGTAATACAAAAATCAACCAAAAATATCCACTTGAATTCTTACTTTGTGCCATTTCAAGTCGTTTTGTGTCACATTCGATTCGACTACGTGTCTAAACAATTGTACAATTCTTTGTTTCGTGTTTTTTTTTTCTCTCTCTCTCTTTTTCTCTTTTCTCTTCGCTTCTCTTTTCATGTTGCCATCTCAACTTGTTCCATCGTTACAGCAAATAATTTATGGTAAATAGCACTTGTGTGTTTCATGTTGTGTATATTGTGTGTGATACAATGTGAACAAAAGTTCACCATAATCGGCATTATTATTACGTAGTATTTGTCGGTAGCAGCAGTCAAAAGACAATAAAATGCTCGGTTATTTACGATTTTCGACATATGAAGATGATCACAAGTACAATGGTTATGCATTAGAAATTTTTCATGTTTACTAAATTCAAATGGGACACATTTATGTGTAACCGTATCAACGGATACAATGCGTACACACAATTCGGTTGCGAATTGCTTCACTTATGGAGATCAGAGTTCTCTTTATCTCTCTCTCTTACTCTTTCTTGCTCTCTTTCTCTCTCTCTCTTACTCTTTCTTGCTCTCTTTCTCTCTCTCTCTCTCTCTCTCTCTCTCACTCTTCCTTGCACACAAACAAATATTCTCGTTCGTTCACCGTCGAAATGTGTGACAATGACACAAAATCTCGCTAAAGGGCATAATTTATTGTGCAGTCACTACGAATAATAGCGGCATTCATCATTTTTCTATCTATTCATATGATGCTATGCTTAAGACCAGGTACATGATGCGCATTCTCAACATTTTACTCCGACAAATTCTATTAAAATGAAACTAAGCATCATATTGCAGTGGAAATAAAAACAAAAATCGGAAGCATGTGAGAGAAAGAGAAAATCGAGACACGGTTAAAACACGCTTAAACATTCGAAACGGCAGACACAAGAGAAAAAAAAACAAAAAATGTAAAAAAGACAAACAAAAAAAAAGGGATGAATGCACGGACAATTAAATTTTATGCGCTGAATATGCCATTCAAAAACAACAACTGGACACGAAAATGATGAAGTTTACAAGGACATTTCAGTATAACCCACGTTTTTACAGCGAACGATGGTTATTTTTGTCATAATAAAGATCAAGCTTTAAGACCGTCAACCATCCACAATTTAAGTAGGTTGAATATGCGTCATTTACCACTTGATATATTTATAACGATATTTTCAATGGTTAAAGCTGTTTCAACCTTGGCTTGAAAAATAACATTACAATTTTCCATTGTCTTTATCGAAGCTCATTTTCAAAATGCCATGCGGAATATATCTTGAAATATAATTTATTTTTATACTAACGATATAAGACGCACATAAATTTATTGATAAAGAAAAAATCAAGTTACCGTGGTGACGGTTCAATTTCAAATTTCCACAAAACAAAACGTCAAACAAAAGAACACAAATGAAATAAAAACAAGCTTTTCTTCCACAAATGCCATTGAACGGATTTCGTCAAATTTATTTGCTCTTTTCAAGCTTTTCAATTAACACAAAATTCAAAGAGTCATTTTAAATCAATTAGAATTTTGTGTGGTTTTAATTTAAATTAAATTGGAAAATTAATTTCTTCCGCTCTTTTTCAATTTCAACGCTTTCTTTCTTGACATTTTTTACTTTAAACATAAACGAAACATTTTCAGAGGAACATTTAACATCAAATAAAACTTCACTATGGAACTCCTTGGCCGCGCGACTTAATTTCCATGATACGGTCTTTAATATAAATCAATGTGATCAGATTATATGTTTCAATGATCGAATGTATACATATCTACGTGCCGGTTGAGCGATAGCCACAGAAATACGCGAGCATGCGCGAGCCTGTTAACGAAGATATCTCGTAAATGCATACGTGCGGCACCGCGCACGCACGCTTAGATGGCATCAAACGATACGGTAGAATGATCGAATGATAATATTTACAGAAATCGTGTTTTGATTGACCTACTGTTGACCGAAATTCTAGAATAATAAACAATTTTTTCTTCTTTTGCTCTCTTAGCTGCATCGTAAAAATAAACAATTCTCTTGTGTGTTGATTGGATTTTTTTTTTATGTTTATGAGATGTGTCATCAAGTTACGTATATTTTTAAATTGATATTCGTGCAATGTGATTGGTTAAAATGTATGGTGCGGTACTATTTATATGAAATTTCCAAATATCTAAGCCTTTTATACGAATTACAATTTAACAAATGTGAATGAAATATTTCAAATTTTAACGAGGCTCCAACTGTACACACATTGCGTATGTCTAACACAAAAACCAATTAACTTTTTTAAATTAATTTTTGGCAGCCACTTCAAATATCATTGGCAACATAGATAGAATAAACAGATCTGTTTTCGATTTTGTTTTTTTTTTCTTCATTTTAATTGATCCATTTCGTTGTTTTTCTTCAATTTTTTTTTGTTTGATTGTTACAAAAGATTTTTCTATCTTTTTTGTTTATACACATTCCTTCCGAAACAAAAATAAACTTTAAGAAATATGCGATTTCAATTTCAACAAAGATAACTTATTCTTGACGTATTGAATGTTATTACATTGATCATGTTACTCGCATTTTGCTGACTCACATTCGAATTGGAAAATTGTTTTCCAACATTTTCACTAAATTCAACATTTGATGATACGTGCAGTTTTACTCATCGTAAATATCATTCGAAATCGCCAGCTAGTCTAGTAAACAATTATTATATAAATAACAAATGCCAGATGGACACAAACACTGTCATAATACCCACCGTAAATTTTCACTTTATTTGATAAAGTCCATGTAGATATTCGATAAACACATACTGAGTGAAATTTAATATTTTTTTTTTATTTTTTTTGTTGAGAATTACAACTTGAAATCCAGAAACTTCTGTCTTTTTCTATCGAATTTTAGGAAATTTCTTAAGGAATTTCGGTAAATATTGTAAAATGAACCGAACGAAGCTTTGAGGTGATTTTATCATCATTCAATAAAAAATGATATTTTTCGAGTACAAGTTCAAACAAATTATATACTGACTGTATTAAAATTATCTGAAAAGTCTGATCAAATGATGAAAATCGTACAAAAGATGTTGTAATAAAATATTTCTGGCAAATAGATAGCTGGTGATAGCTACAAATGAAATAAAATAAACTAAAAATCCGTTTAATCCAAGTATTTTCTTCACTTATTTTACTTCAAATTTCGTGGAAATTCCCGTATAGAAAGTGATTTGATTCTAAAAATTGCTGAAAACTTAAATTTTTTAATAGAAAAGGCATTTCTTATTTTTTTTCAACGTTTTTTTTATTCATTTTTCTTTTGAACTTTATAAACCAAAAAAAATAAGGCAAATCTTCCAAAACAATTGTTAGATATTTACATTTACTAAAAAATCTATCGAAAAAATCTTCATAATTAAATTTCAAAGATGATTCAATTGTAATATAATGAAGAATACGATATGATTGATTTTACTCATGTGATTTTAAACATTTTCACGCAACACAAATTTTCTTTTAAAAATTCTAGATATTTTGAATTTTATGATCAATATTTGCACTTTGATCTTATTCTTGTTTTTTATTACGATGAATTCGTTTCATGTGAACTGGAACAGCGCTAATTTCCAAAATTCCATCATCTGATATCGATGAATGAACATCTTCTGAATCATAGAATTCTGGCAATTTAAAATGACGAACAAAATGACGTGGTACAGCATTTCCTGGCCGCTTTTCTTGCTTTCCTTCAACAATAATAGTTTCATTAATGGTTTTAACTTTAATCTCTTCCGGTGTAAAATCCTTCACATCCACATAAATATGATAGCCATCTTTGTCAAAATGTCCTTTTTCCAATTCTTCTTTTGGATAATGAAGTGCACCTGGATGACGTTGTACTGGTGGTGCAAATGGCAAGTAGTAACTTGCTGGGAAATGCTCTTCAAAAAAATATGGTCTTTGCATTTTTATTTCACTTTATTTTAAATTCAACACAAACTGACAGAATAGACTTCTTTTCTTATGTTCTGAATAGATACTGATTGGTTCTAGAGCAATGCAGCCCCATATATATACGCTCACGATCATTTTTGTTTACCACAAAAAAAAAAAAAAAGAAAAGTTGTTTACTTTGTTGCCATTCAACTATGCCGTTCTAAGCGATATATTCAGTGTTTTTCCAACTAAATATAGCCAGAGCCAAATCGCAATATGTTTTCATCTCTATAAAAGCGAGAAAAAAAAATTTGTTTTTTGTAATTACTATTTTATATTATCCTATATGTTTATGCGGATATTTTTAACAACACAAAGCAAAACATAAATGAACCCAAACCAAAGAAGGTACCAGAACTTTTCCGATTTTTTCCTATCTCATCTCATCTCATCAATGTTATTGACTAACGTAACATTGTCAGTATGATTGATGCTGAATTTTTGTCTTTTTTCTACATCATTGTTTATAAATAAGAATGTTCAACTTAAAATTAATTGACCTCTTGCATTTTGGATCGCATATAACAAGCATTCACCGTATTTCTCTGTTATAATTTAAAACGAAATAATTTTTTTCTTCTTCTCTTTATTAATTTAGTATATTTTTATGTAAAAAAAAAAAAATGCGAAATGTGCTGAAATTTTTATTTACTTTTCATCACAGTTCGCTATTTCATTTTTTTTTTTTTCTTTTTTTTGTGCCTTCATGTTTTTCATTAATTCTCTTCTATTCGTGTTAATTAAATAGACCGGTATTTTTCTATCTTCATCCAGTTTGAGCACAGCTTTGTGTGGCTTTGTATAATCGGTGTAAAGTATTATATAGATTTGAACACAAATTATGACAGCTGATTGAATTCAGGCGGCCACTTTGACAGACGGCACTTAAATGTATCCACAGTTTTGAAAATGGATAAATAACAATATAATTTCGACAACATTTTCTCTTGTTTGAAATACATTTGTGAATATTTTCGGGTTTCGTTAATTTGTATTGTTTGACCAGAAAGTCGAAAGAAAACAAAGGTTTTTTTCAAATATTTGCCAAAAACCTAATTGTAACGAAAATTTGGCGTAGACTATTTACAATTAATTGAGGTTCTCTTGTTAAGACAATAAAATTGCTAGTATTGACTTTGAAATTGGTCATTTATGAGGAAAATTGAAAGGCACCTTGAGCAAGAGAAAGGGGGCTACTGAAAATGGGACGAAAATGATATACAGAAAGAGAGAATGAGAGGAAGAGAGAAAAAAAAAGAGAGGAAGGAATAGGCCAAAGAAAGAGAGAGAGAGGGGGAGAGTAAGCCAGAGAAAGAGAAAAATGGAGAGAGTGAGCAAGAGAGATGTAGAATTAGAGGTAGAGGTAGAGAGAGAGAGAGAGAGAGAGAGAGAAAGAGAGAGCAAAAGTGAACCGAAAAAAGACCAATTGCAAAAGCTACGGAAAAGTGTGCATGATGTGAAATTAGAGTGAAAATGGAAAGTCCATAAAAAATGCGGAAAGTGAGTTTTCGGAAGTTTAAATGTGGATCGGTTGCTGTGTGCAATAAAATGTGTTGGCTCAATGATAAAGAAAAAAGAAAACGTAAAATGTTTTCATGATAATCTACAAACGAATGAGCACCAACTCGAAATGATGATGCGGAGCAATTTTTAATTTTCAAGCAATCGCTTTGTATAGCCAAGCAAATGGGATCCGTTTAATTTCAAGTGTCAAGCTCATTCTATGAATTGCAAATGCAAAGTACTATGCCAATGTTGGTGGAAAAGATAAAAAAAAAAAAAATTTGCCGCGACATTTTTTATGTTTCTTTGTTGTTGTTATGTTATTTTACGGGCTTAAGCGGAGGGGAAAAAAGGTTCTGAGCAAAAATTGTGTACGTGTGTGTTGAGTATGTGGGGCGTACAATGTACTGTCTACCCGCATTACATTGAAAGTGTCGTTTCATTTTGAGTCAAAAAAAGCCATATTTTTTCCGTTTGTATGGTTCAGTTTTATGTGTGTTTTGCCAGAACAATTTAGTATTCGTCGTTAATCTACGCCAAATAGTTTGCCTTTGGCGATGAAAAAGAAAAGTTTTATAGCAATGGTGTTTTGTTTTGCTTTTTTCCTCTTCTCTGCTTTTTTTTCTTACTTTCTCTCGTGTGTATGTGTGCTTGATTGTTTGCCGACGTTTTTTTTTATGTGGGCCGATTCGAATTTTTTCTTTCGTTTTCATTATCGAGGAAGGAAATAAGCGTGCAACTGTAATCATGATAAATACACGAATCTAATGCTTTTGCAAAAAGACAGTTTCGAACACCCTCCAGAAGTAAAATAAGAATACGAAGCGGCAAAAAATGTTCGTCCAACCAAGAGAATCATAGATACTTTTCTAACTAAAGTTTTCTACTCTGGCCTGCTTTTTGCCAGTCACTTTTGTTTCATTCTTTTTCTCTTTTTTTCTTTTCGATTATTTTTTGCGCTTAAATTCATCGCCAATTTTTCGGTTTTTTGACATTGTATGCCAGAGAATGTTGTTTCATGCCTTTCAGCTTTGAAATCCATCGTTACAATTAAAAAAAAAAAAAGAATTACACAATCATGAATGCATAGTAAAAAGTTGTCCACACTCACATATTCAACAAAGTTCTAATCTGTAACGGAAACAAATAATAGCCAAGGGTGAATTTTATGTAGTTTTTTTTGCTCATGTTCTCGATTTCGTTTTGACGCTGTTGCATTGTTATATGCATTAAAACGTAACGGAAACGGAAATTGGGTGTGTGCACGATGCTCAGTGTTCAATGCAGAGAGTTTATGATTAATGGGAATATGATTTAAAATGGCAAAGTTTTGGCATTCGAAGTTTGCTTTTGCGATCCATTAAATAGGCGCTTATTTGTGGTTCTATTTCAGTCTTGCTCACACTCTATCGTCACCGCAAAGAACAAGCACAATGGTAATCTCAACACAAATGCGAACAAGATTATCTCACCAAAATTGATGAACTAGGAGCACAGAGCTCGAGATTTATATCTCCACTGAAGCGATACTTAATTTTCATTCGTAATTTTCCATTTGAATCGTTTCTGGATTTCACGTTTTAAATTCATTCGAATCAACATATCATGGATTTCAAATTTAAATGAGTTTTTTTTATCATATTCTTTATCTCGGTTTATTTTTTTTTTCTACCCTCTCTGTCATCGTACTCCCTCGCACTCTGTCTGCTCTCTTTTATTTCTTTTTTTCTCGCTCTTCCACATATTCATTCTTCGATCTCTCTCTCTCTCTCTCTCTACTCCTCAAACTGGCCTTCCTTCGAATTCTATTTCTTTTTTCATTTTCTCTCATTTTCTCATATATTTGCTCAAATTCAATGATCTTTTGTCACTTTGTATACGCTTTTTAGATGTCGATGTGACAAAATTATTATTATCTAAGCATAAGCACAAGCACAAGCATAAGCACGAGGACAAGGGATTCAAGTACACGTGACTGCATGCTGTGCCTCAGTTAGATGAATACGTAGAAGAAAAGCAAAGCAAATTAAACGACGAAAGGCAGTGAAAGAGACGAGATGCAATGAAGGAGACATAAAATCAGTGAAAGAAATGAGAAGAAATGGAAAAGATAAAAAAAAAAAAAAAAAAAAAAAATAAAACGATGACGAGAAGCAATGAAAGCAACGAAGAAAGTAAAGAAAAAAATTGCATGGCATCGTGCTTCATTGACATGACACATGGTGAAAATGCTAGTGAACGATCCACTTTTTCTAGATTACTATTATAACATGTCGCTGTATTTTCAATATCTCGCCAAAGAAATGGCGACAAAAAAAAAATTTTTATGCATAGTGCACGTCGCAAGCAAAATGTTCCACTTGAAATGAAATTTTTGCAGCACGTTCATCCTTATGGACGAAGTATGTTTGTGTGAGTGTGTGAGTGTGTGAGTGTGTGTTTGTATGGAAAGTAAATTGAAAATCATCGTGTTGAATCGGTGATATAATTCACGCCGCACATGAGTCATCAATTCATTCGCCTTACATAAGAAATGAATGAAAAAGAAAAATCTATCGATTTTCCGATGGCATTTCGTTTTTGTGATTTTTCGTCTACTTATTCTCTTTTGTTCAAAGAGAGAGGAATAGAGGTGAGAGATAGATAGAGAGAGAGAGAGAGAGAGAGAGAGAGAGAGAGAAGAAAAAAAAATCAATTCTATCAGCAGTTATACATGAGATGGCTCCAGATGTTTCCACAATTTCGATCCCTTTTTCCTAAACAAATGAATACACCTACTGAACCATTTTCTATACAAACATGTTCAACTCATCTTTTCTTGTTACTTTCCATCACTTATCACAATGTTGTACAATCTATTTATCAAACTACGCACATATTATATCACATTTTCCAGTACCTCTTTCACTCTCTCTTCCTTTTACCCTTGCATCGTCTTCAATCTATTTCACCCTTATCGTCAAATAAAAATTATTATTTATTGTCATTCATGTTGGACCTCTTTCTCAATACAGAGAGAGAGAGAGAGAGAGAGAGAGAGAGAGAGAGGGAGAGAGAGAGAGAGTGAAAGAGAGAGAGAGAGAGAGAGAGAGAGATAGGAAACCGTGACGATGCAACGAATCACACATACTATATTTTATGCATTCATTTTGAAATGGTAATGAGCTTGTACTTCAAAGATACACATATATATGCTATGTGATGCGATGCGATGTTTGAGATACTTGAACATCGCATCGCACGCCACTTTTGCTCGTTATCATGACTTATATAGGTGATAGTAATGTTTGTGCTAAGTACTTTTTACTGCGTTTCACATTCATACCTTTTTTTTTTCATTTCGTGTACGCCATTTTCTCACTGTATGCCTTTCTCAATGTATATCTTTCTCTCTGTGTGTGTGAATGTGTGATAACACAGTTGATATGTATTTAACATCTCTTCTATTCTTCTTTATGTGGCATGAATATAGTGCAAGATGGGTAATGATGGTGAGCATAAAGGTGGCCAAACCATGCTGAACGTACATAAACGTGACAATGAATAGATGGTAAAAATTACGAAAACAAGCAAGAGAGAGAGAGAGAGAGAGAGAGAGAGAGAGAGAGAGAGAGAATAAGAGAGGTAGAGCATCTGAAAATGAGACCCATATAGAATCGTCTCTGTTCTCACTATATGACATTCACATTAATGGTAATAGTGTTTGTCTGGATGGAACGCTGACTGAGCGCATACACTGTTCTACCACATATTTTATATTTAACGAACAAAGATCCATTCATATCTTTTGTGGCTTTTGATGTGAGCAAATTTAAAATTTCCACTTTTGCTGCGAAGCAATTTTTGTCGCTGTTTTCACTCTCTCTTGACAAAAGCTTTTGAATAATCTAAAAATAAAAAGCAATTTACTTTTTATTCGAAACATTTTTTTTTTTCTTCTATTTTTTACTTCTTTTTTTTCCTGTTCAGAATGTCAACAGTCATTGACTTCAACTATACTAGCAATAACTAATCATCATTTTGCTATTTACATTGCTGTTGGCAAAACTCAGTAAAACAAAATTAACCACATACAAGATAAAAGGAATGAATGAAGAAGAAGAAAATGAACATAATGGCAAAAAAATGGCAACAGAACTATGAATAATACCTGATGATAATTATGGAAAAGTATAATGTCTTTACCATCCGCATTTAACGAGGTTGATGTTCACATTTAAACAACAACAAGCGCAATAAGATGGCTAGACAACACGAGGATGTGCCCTACTTAATACATTTTCAACATTTCATATGGCCCAATGTTACAAAAGACTTTGTGGAAAAATCCAAGAGAGAGCGCGTGAGTGTGGGAGTGAGTGAGGGAGTGATTGAATGAGTGAAATAATGCTTGAGAAAGAAAGAGAGAGAGAGAGAGAGAGAGAGAGAGAGAGAAAGGAAGAGAGAGAGAGAGAGAGAGAGAGAGAGAGAGCGAAAGAGAGAGAGAAAGAGACAGAGAAGGAAAGAGAAAGTAAATTAAAGAAAAAGACAGATCAAGGAAGAGAAAAAAGAGAGAGCCAAAGATGAGGGATTGAGTGTGATAGAGTAGAATCTTAAAAAAAGGAGAAAAACGAAAATATTTTTATCTCGATATCAGATCACTTTCTACCCAATCTCTGAATGGATACATAAAAGCCCAACAAATATTTGGAATGAGTCACTTAAATTTTCTGTTAAAAATTGGCAAAAAAATGTGGCCGAAAATATGAAGAAGAAAAAAAAAACATGGAAAATTGCTTTAGATATGGTTTAACGGTTCTGCGAATCATTTTGCATTTAGAAAGAGAGTTTTCCACCGGAAATGGCCGCATAGACGACGAGTGCCAATGATTTTCGCTTTTATTAGTTTGCTGATAAGTAAAACTACCAAAAATGGCAATAAAACTAAACACACGCTCTCGTTCGCATCGTTTTTGCATTGAATGTGCTCGTAATTTTTCTTTTTTTCGTTCTCTTTTCTCTTTCGTTTTCATTTGAATTTCCATACGAAACCCAAAACCCGGAGATGATCTCATCATAAAATGTCAAAAATGAGCATCAAAAAAAAAAAAAAAAAGAAGAAGAAATGTTACGTCATACGATCATGTCGAAATTGTTTGGTATGGATAAGTGTCTAAAAGAAGATATCTTGATAGGCGAGTAATCCAGAATGTGAAGCGCCAAACCGCACAACCAAACAAGTGACGCTTTTTCGATGTGTATTCAAGTTAATAAAAATAAATGTAATGCGTTTGTATGTGTTCATGTACGATGTGAATTGGATTTACGTTTATATATGGTACATAAAAATGGTATTGCCGAAAATGGTTACATAGCCCATTTGCTGTACCGAAAATTGCCATACTGTATAGACTCATGTATATCTCTATCTTTAACCGATGTATATCTATATATAGAGCCGACCAACAAACAAAATTTGTTATTTTTGCAGAAAATTGTACGTTTTCTATTTAGACATTAGAGACTTATGAATCCTTACTAATACGTGCCATTCCCCGGGATCTGAAATGTCTTTATCCGTACGGATCATAATCTCGATTTTCACATCGAATGCTTTTTCACTACTTAAAACCGTTAAGCTGATGACTGCCACTCATACATTGCTTTAGATATTTCTAATGTGAATTCTTTTGTTCGATGATGTCGTTTTTATTTTTCACCCATTCCGACCAACACCATCACCATCATCAACAATAACAACAGCGGAACTGGCACTGGCAAATACATCCCAAACCGAACAACCGAGCATACTTTATCCAAATAATTGTAATATTGAGATTGTAACGATGTTAGCATTTAAATGAGACTTACAATGCAAATAAGAGTGCGAGACGTCACGTTTAATGTGTCATCATTGTCGTAATGTCAAAAGTTGTTTGCAGTATTTTTGCCATTACAAACACATACACATACATACATATCACTCAATGCAAAGTTGCCAAATGCACAACTCTTTTTGAAAAAAATGTTCCAACCATGCGGATCACAGTAAATGTTATTATCTGCAACATCAGATCATTTGGTATTTTTGATTTTTCAAGCGGATCTAAATTTGAAATGAATTCCAAGATGATGATGATGATGATGATGAAGTTGAATTGGATGAAAAGAGCACACTTACAGCAATTAGCCTTCGAAATGTATGCTGAAAGTTTTATGTACGCATTTATTACCATTTACGAGCACATGAATCTGGATTTGATGGGCTCATGTCAAAAACGAGAACAGCAAAACTATTGTGTTAGGCAGACACATAATAGACTAGTAAAACTAACTAACGGGATCGAGCGAAATGCGAATGTTTGTGTGTGTGTGTGCTTCGATTTTATTTTCGCTGAGATTTCCATTTTCATTTTAAAGTGAAAGGGTTGATTGCGATGAAATGGCAAGGATAAGAGCAAATTTGAAATTATCTACGGCCATATTTCGTAACTGTAGTACCTTTTGTCTATTATAGAAATCGCAACACACACACACACATACATACACATTTTGAAAGGATTCGAAGTAATTATTTTCGTATACGATAGTTTCAGTTGAATAATTATCATTAGAATTTCGATGATAGAGAAAGTCCTTCGATACAATCTCTCGACAGTTAAATTGTAAGGGTTAGTCACGCTATTGTTCAGTGTCTGTTTATTCGTATATGATTGACAATGCATGTACATGAGAGCAAGAACCAAACGCCCTTATATTTTAATTCATTAATTAAATGCATCTCAGACATATACTCATCCATAATGGAGAGAAAAATCTAACAAAACCACTGAATTCAATAAGCTTTTGGTGTGTATCTTATCATCTTGACGAAATTTGATCTTTTTCGAAGCATGTCTTCACAAATGTATTGAAAAATCACAAAATTAGACTAATTTAACTCTCAGTCAATGCACCAATTATAATTTGAGTTTTCAGGGCGAGTGAGGGAAGAAGAGAAAGAGCGAAAAAGAACGAAAAAGAGCGAAAAAGGAAGAGAGGAAGAAAGAAAGAGAAACAGGGCGATTTAGGGACATTAAGTCTGTATTTGATGAATAGAATTTTAATTGAAAAATTTCATCCAACATTTTTTTAGTTTATAGTACAAGAATCAAATGAGTATTTTCTTGAAATTAAAAATTAATTTTCATATTTTTCATTTATTTTCCAGGTAAGTCGAAATGGACATCAATATGTAAAATCATCGTTTTATCATTTATAAACCATCGATATGCTTGAACAATATCTTTATGCTTAATGGCAGCAATTAGATACATAAAATGGTATTAACATTGGTGAGAAATACTCAAACGTTTAAATAATACATTGAATGTGAATCGTCCTTAGACGAGGTGAGAATGTATGAAAGAGAAAATTAGAAGAAATATGTATTCAATGACAGAAATTGAAAGTGAAAAATGGGAGTAAAAAAAAGAGACAGAAGCGTTCAAAATTGGAATTTCAGTATGAAATATAAATTTGATGTCAATTAAAAGTTTTCACACCAACCTTATGCTCTATAACATTGCAATTAAATGTATTCCAATAAGTATCTAGCTAAATAACTACATTGAAAACTTTTGTGAGAAGCTGTCATGCATTTTGAAGTTGCATAAACCGATGAGAGGAGAAATTGAGTGATCGTTGGTGTGTGGGTCTGATGGCATGGTGGCCGGATATCAATTATGGTGAAAAGTTGTCGAACGGGTAATTAAAATGCAAACATGTGAATAAGCAGCAAAATTCACTGGCTGTATCTTTCCTTCAACAGCAGTGTGTATGCTTGTTTTAAATACATTTAATAAACATGGATCGTGTCAAATGTGCCATTTACCAAATTAATAATTTGCTGTCGGTTGCAAAGAAACAATGGAAAAAAATTAACGAAAACAACAACGATGTCAATAACAACAATAACAACAACAACAACTGTTCAATTTGAAAATTCGGCTAATCGCTTTATCCAAAGTGTATATGATTAAAATGTTACCCGGGTATGCAAGCAAATTGATCACGGTTGTGAAACAAATGTTTCATGTGCATTGTTTGTGACTGCAGTCACACCGTTGAATAATAATAATAATAATCTGTTGCCATGTGTATGTTCATATCAATTCAATTTTCATAAATTTGTTTGCCGTGCATCGAAAGCAAAATATTCTAAAAGCAGTTAGCTTTTATCAGTTTTTGGCACAAATACATTCGCGCTCGCGCTTGCATTCACTAATATTAATCGGTATTTGACAGTGTAGAAGTTTTATATATATATAGGTAGATGATAAATATTATGAGCCATGAATGGTATATGAAACACACCGATGAATTTGAATACTTAATTTTGCGTTGAGGCCATATTAAGGCTTAATGCATGCACAAAGTACTAACATAATCACTTCATTATTCTAATATCGTTGCAAACGCTTTGACACACTACAATGAATATTGCATACGATGACTGCGTCATACAAATCCCGAATTGAAAAACAACACAATATAAGCCGACAATTTTCATTTTATGGACGAGAAAAAGCACACACACAACACACACACACACACACACACAGTAACAATACAGGAACCGCGTCACGAAGGAGATTACCAAATGCTAATAAACAACAGTGAGCAAGGAGGGAAAGAGTGAGAGAGAGAGAGAAGAAAAAACGCAACAGTAATTGCGACAAAAATGCATTCGAGTATGAATATTTGTTGTCTGCACGAAATGCGATAATAATTAATTATTAGGAATAAATTTGTTTCGACTTTGATGAATAAATTGCGTCTATGCAATAGATGGCAGTGTGTACAACAAGCAAATTCATGTGTGAATTTATTCATATGGATGGCATTCGGTATGACTACAAATCGTTATTATTTATAAACAACAACAACAATGCCAAATCATATAAATACACTCACTGCCATGGCGCATGGAAATTTAATTTTCATCATGCAACGAATTATTTACATTGTTGCTGATGATTTTTACCTCATTTTGCACCATTTATCAGTCGGATGTGTGATCCATTAATCAGTTAAGCTATATTTGATAAATTTCATGCGCTTCAACATATCATAATTTTTTTTTTTTTTTCCTTTCATTTCTGGTATGTGTCGCTTTTGCTTGCTGCATATCGTCAATATTCATTTATGTTGATCCACGATCAATGATGATTCCATTGCAACATCGGATCGTTAAACTCTACCCAATGTCATTTGTGAATGTCAACTCGACAATGCTTCCGCTTCAACAACGGATATAATTTAAATCGGTTGCAGTTTATTTACGATTTGTATGCGGTTAATGTATATCTCTCGGATGGATGATACATCCATTTTTTTTTCTCTCTCTCTCTCTATCTCAAAATTTTGTGTTTTTTTTTTTTGCTCGATAATATTTGTTATTAAAGATGCTTTTTATGCTGTCATACCGAATTTCATTGTCGAAATTATGAAAATGAATGCCAGAAATGGGAAATGAGCGAAATGAGAGTCGAAAAAAAATATTCCACTCTTTGAGAATGAGGGAGCGAGACAGAGAAGAAGACAGAGAAAGATGCAAAGGTAGATGGAATCACAGAAAAAGAGAAGCAGATAGAGAGAGAGGGAGAGAGTGTGGCAGTGAGAGAGAGAGTGTGGCAGAGAAAGGCAGAATGATAAAGAAGTAGCGTAACAAATGCACAACCGAGAAAGATACGCCCAAAATCGACAATGATGAAAATAAAATGATTAATGACACACAATTTAAGTCGATAATTTATCTCAGCGTTATTAATGGTAGCCCAGATAAATAGGTAACATTTTCGCTCTCCCTTTCTCTCTCTCTCTTTCTCTCTCTCTCTCTCTCTCTCTCTCTCTCTCTCTCTCTCTCTCTCTCTCTCTCTCTCTCTATCTCACTCTCTCTCTCTATCTCACTCTCTCTCTCTTTTGATCTCTTTCATTCATATTCTCTCATTCGATCTCTTTCATTCGTTCAATTCCTCATATAATCTCATGTGCATTTAGCATTTCTAAACATGCAAAATGTTGAACACGTGCATTGTGCCTGTATGTATCGATGGTATTATTTATCAGTCATAGGTTACCGTTGAGATACCAGAGTGTTGTATACATTTTCCGATTTTCATGTAAAATATGCGGTATTTTGCTTTGCCACTGTGAATTTCACTTTTTCTTTCTTTCTTTCTCAACCTCCATTCCCCTCTATAACATTTACTATCCCTATCAAAATTCTCATTCTTTTGTGGCGGCTTTTTCATATTTATTTGGCAAAACAAAAATGGCGCGACACATTTTCCACCGAGATCCATTGATTTGATGTGGTTATGGTATATTTCCATGCCTTTTTCCCAATCAAAATATGCTTCCGCAGAGAGAAAAAAAAAAAAATGAATGAACGCAAACCCAGTTGTATATTAGAAATTGGAACAGGCAGTATTTCCCACAGCAAATCGATACAAATTCAATGTACTATGGCAAAGAGAGGCTGAATAGCAATACGAAGAGAGGGCAAAGAAGAAAAAAAAATTGGTTTTATTGCAAATCGTACCGTTTCGTTTCGTTTTTGGTACCATTGTGTATTCCATGCAGACGATAACGTTACTGTTCAATTGCAGAGAAATATTGTGCAAAATAACCTGAATACCGAAAGTGGAATGATACACGGGTTCAATATTAATGTGTTTTGTTTGCATATCACAAAATGTTATTTGCGCGTGGATAGCAGACAGCAAGAGTGCAAGAGAGATAAAAGAGAGAGAGAGAGAGAGAGAGAGAGAGAGAGAGAGAGAGAGAAAGAAAGAGAAATTTATAGGCCATCGAGGTATGCTCAATCATCGGCAGAAATGTCGAAAACTGAAACCCAAAAATACAGAATATCCATATATATGTATTTATGTAACGATATCACCGATCTGATCGGAAATGATGATTGAAAATGATATGAAAACATTTAGCAAATGTTGTGTGTGTGAATGTGCATGAATTTTTGTATAAACACTCACAGTTGAAATGTTCCAAGCCATGACGTTGAAGAAAATTCCATTCTTTAATAATATTTCGTTCATATGTATTTTGCCGCGTCAATATTTATCCTATATTTCCCGTTCCAACTGCACGTGATATCTGTTCCGAGGTAATTTTTTTCTTTTCCGTTTCGGGCTAATATTTTTTCTTTTTGCCTGTGGTTTTGAAGGAAATTTCTCTTTACGGGTGGCCTAATCAATGAAAATTGTTATATAACATTCAAACTTGTTACATATATAAATCTTTGAACATTTTCGAATAAAACTTTTTCATCCTTTTCGCATTCTTTTTCTTTGTTTCATTTCGAATGGTTTGGTTTGGTTTTGTATTGTCATTTCAAAATATTTTCTCTGATTTCACATTATTTCATGTAAAACTGCTTAGTGATAAAAGACTTGATAACTATTTCAAACGATCAAAATCATCGAATTGAAACCGTCAAGTGTGATGAAGGTCTTATGCGGTTTTTGACACAACAGTCATTTTAACATTCATCATTTTCTTCTGATGTTTGTATAAAATAAGAACCAAAAATACGACCATTTTTTTCATTCCCATCGAAATGCGTCTTTTGCCACATTTTCAAATGAATTCAAATACACATTTTGCTACTTCATGAGACATTATATTTTAAACGGTAAAATAAAATGAATGCGATAAAAAGCAGTTGCAAACGTGACACAATTTTTATCATTTACTTTAAGTAACACAGAACAACAAGATTCATAGCAAAGTCGGTTTTCATTGTTCGATGCTTCAATTAGTGATAAAACACGTGAATTTATTAACGTTTGAAATATACGTTTCAAGTGCCATTCACCATTTCACCAAAATGAAATGCTTTTTCGTGATTTTTCTTTCGTCTCTGTTTCTCTTGGGGCTGATTGTTCAGTTTCTTTTTCTTTCTCTCGATCTCTATCTTTCTTTCTTTCTCGTTCATTCGGTTGAACCAATTGAATCGAAAAATAAATTGCCGTTGGTTGGTCTGCACTGCTCCATCACCCCCATCTCAATCTCATTTTCTCTCTCTTTCTTTTTCTTTCTCTCTCTCTCTCTCTCTCTCTCTCTCTCTCTCTTTCTTTCGTCTCTCATTCTCTTAAGTTCTTTTGTATCGTTTTAACGAAAAATAAATGTAAGTTGCAAACAATTCAAATGCACGTAAAAAAGTCATAAATTATTTTTCCGGTTTTCCTGTAAACAAATTCAGTGTCCTGTACACTTTTGCCCGTTTCACCGGTTGCGTCAAACCGACGAATTATGAGTGTGCTGATAGTGTTTTACATGCGACTGTCTCATGATAATGGTTGCCGTAGAAAAAAAATTGCTCGAAAATAAAAAAACGCAAACACACACACACACACACACACATAAACATAAATATGTAGAGAAAGAATGAGAGTTAGTGAATGTGAGTGTGCATTTTCCGCATGAATTCTTGTTCGAATAGGAAAATTGCAAATATCTCACAAACCGCTCAAAATCATTGACGTTTACTGCATTCTTTGCCTTTAGCTCTTAATATATATACATATGTGCTTTTGTGAATGTTACTTGTGCACATAGATTTGTATTGTTTGTGCGCCCGCCAACGGAATCCGCACATACCATTTTAGCGGGCGTATGAAGAAGCATAACATTTCACAGCGGTTGAGCGACGGAAAAATTATGATAATGTATGTGATTGCAAAATGAAGGAATTTTGCATATATATTGCATCGTTTTGCACACAATTTTAATATCCACCGAATACATTTCATTCGATTCTCTTTTTTCTTTTTTTATATATATATATATATTTGGAGAGACGGAAAGAAGAATAGAATGACAGCCATAAAAAATGTGAACAATGACTTACTCTAAAGCAATAGAAAATGAAATTTATGGGCAACGTGTTTTTTTTTACTTTCTTTTGCAACACAATTAAGGTGAAATGTTAATCGAGTTTTTCTCTCTTTGGATTCTTCGTTGCGTCAAACTACAAGATTAGAAATCGCTGCTAATATGCAACAGAATAGAATAGAACCAAACGAACCAGAGTAGAATGCAAACGTTTCAATATTCCCTGTTCGAATATATTACGAATTAAATGCTTTTTATCACCACAACTCTTATAAATATTGCTGATAAATGCACTAAATAAATGTTAAGGCAAATGCTTTCGATTTAATATACATGAATAAAATGGAAGATATAAAGAAAGAGAGAGAGAAAGAGAGAAAGAGAGAAAGAGAGAAAGAGAGAGAGAAAAAGAGAGAAAGAGAAAGAGAAAGAGACACCAAGAGGGAAAAATGGAGAGAAATACTTTATCTCTTATAACGAAGAAAATTGTAAGCCATCAAATGGAAGCCACGAGGCAAATGGTAAAAAGTGTACAAAATGAAACGAAGCCACCAGCCATCGCCAGCAAACCAACCTGACTGAAAACTAACAAAAAAAAAAACACACGAATGAATTCAAATGTGCTTGGATTTTTGGATAAAATTCATTACAACAGCCATAAAATTTAACTGTTTCAGAATTATTGCAGCCAATTACTCACCGGTTTACTACGCCGTTATGTGTGTGTGTGTGTGGATGTTTTGTTGTTGTGTTTTTTTTTTCACTCTCTCTCCAGAGTTCTCATTCATTGCGAAAAATTGCTATCTCTCGATTTAAAGTTAATTCGTATTTTGAATCCACAAAATGATGTTGTTGTTTTTCTTTGAGCTTTTGTTACGTTTTACCCTTTTCGTAAAATTTTATTTCACCGATGACGTTTAATGGGCTCCAATTCAAACACTGTATTAAATAAATGGGTTGAATTTTATGCAATGTTTTTTTTTTTCGGTTTTGTTGCTCATTGTTGCGTCTCATTCCACATTGTTGATGGCATGCCATTTGTGAAAACAAACATTTAATGTGGCGTGGCTGATATTTCATAGATAAACGAAATATTAATTTTTATTCTTTATTGTGGTTATTTTGTCTTTATTTCACAATGTACACGTAACAAATTCATGTGATGAAATAAATAACGTTTTTTTTTAATTCAATGGTTAATGAATTAATGAGTAAGACAACTATGAAATAACAATGTTTTCGATTTCAAACCTCAAAATTAAAGTGTTGAAGAAAAAAAAAACTGTTTTTTTCCCATCATATATCCGATGGAAATTCATAGCCGTAAATTGGAAATGCAAACATTAAAAATGTGCAATACACCACATTAAATGGAGATCAGATTTTGTGGTTACAACAATTTTATTTGAATTCCGGAATTTTCCCGCACACATTTTACATTTTCCCAATACTTTGCGGACAATACAATCTTCTTCTGAAAATCGCTCGCTTTAAATATATTGCCACATTTTAATCTAAACGATCCATTAGGCATGTGATGAACACGTCATGTGCGACTCATTGCTTCTGATGGCCCGATTCGATGGAATCTCCGAGCTGTATGTAAATGATGCGGTTTCATATTGAATGTGTATGCGATTATAATGACAATGAATTTAAGGGTTTGATGGAAAGTGAAAAAGGTAGGAGAAGGACAGGGCAAAAGCAAAACGAAAGGGCAAGTATGAGGGAAATAGCAAGATTGACAGGGAAGAAATGAGAAAGAAAGATTGAAGGGAAGAGCCAGAGAGAGAGAGAGAGTCAAGAGAGTTGAGAGAAAGAGAGAGAGCGAGAGAGAGAGAGAGAGGGAGTCATGAGAGTTGAGAGAAAGAGAGAGTGAGAGAGAGAGAGAGTGAGAGAAAGAGAGAAAGTTAAGAGAGAGCGAAGAGATTAATCAAAAAGAGTGATTGAGACTGAGAGTAAACGAGTGAGAACCAGATAGGGATAAAAAGAAGCGAAGAGCAAGTGGGAAAGAGTGTGAACCAGAGAGGAACAGAGAGGAAGGTAGATAGTTACAAAATGCCAGTTCTTTGTCAAAAGACATTTACGGTTGAGTAGATAAACAATGTTTTTCGATGAGTAAATCGCTTTCTAACTGCAATCAGTTTGAATTATAAATAGCAGTTGTTTCGATAAATGATGTGTGTGGTCAATGAAAATGGGTAAAAAATGAAATACATACACACTGAATTTTAGTTGAATATTACTCGATTAGCTTGTAATACATACGCCGTAGCATACGTCAGAGCCTATTTAAATACACTATGTAAATGCTTATCGGTGCCAACGAATAATAATAATGAAAACCCAATTGAAGGGTGTGAGCAGAGATTTGTGAAGAGGCCACAATTCGTAATCAAAAACCAAAAACCGAAAATGTGCTTTTACTCAAAGCACTTAAAATGTCACATTACATCAAGCATGCTGATATTTATCGCCGGACCTCTTAATCTGAATCGATTAATTCACTGCACCAACAATCATATTGTTGATTTCCAGCCAAATCTCACTGGCAACCGATCAAATTACCACATTGTTTTCGATTGGAATGTCAAAAATATCAGCACCGAAAATGCCTATTACAAAAATTCTCACTCGTGTTGCAATTTGCTTGCTGAATAAAATGTTGTTTTTTTTTTTGTTCTTTGTTTCTTCAGACATTAACAATAATTTATTAATTACTCTGGTAGTTAATACAGAAACCAGACACATTTTGTTCCACTCACAGCTCATGATGAAAATGAAAAACAACAAAACAAACATTCAATGAAATGTATATGTGTAACGCATATTTCGATCGATTCCATACTCTCAGAATATTTGAGACATTGTTGTTTCAGTTCTCAATATATGAAACCCTGAAACATTGAAACACAAAACTCTCAGCTAAATGGCTTCTCGAAGACGATACACACAATTTAAATATAGAAATGAACGATGTGTTCATTGTAAAACAAAAGCTCTACTTAAACATGCCTAGAATATCTCTATTTGGCGGAGAAAATGGCAATCGAAATTTCTCAAGAATGAAGTGAAAATTGAATGGACGAACAATTCAAATATAGAAATGAAAATTCGTTTGGTTTTTTTCTTCTTCTTCTTCTTCGTCTTGTTTCACTCCTTCGTGTTTGACTTCTTTTATGTCTCTTGCTTGATTCGTTGTTGGCTTGGCATTCAAGTTGAGCGACACCATTTCATGTAATCAGTGGCACTTGAGCTAAATTTGAGTAGTAAATTGTCGTTTAATAGAGGCTCTTAAGTATTTTCAAGTGAATTTCAATGGAATTTTTGGTTGTATTGTATTGCGGCACAGTGTCAGTCAACATTTTAAACGGTCTTTTGCTTGGTAAATGACATAAAATTGAAAATAAATGAACGAATATACGAGTGAAGTAATTTGCAACTAACGAACAGAGAATGAATGGAGCACAACCGGTAGAATGGCCTGGCCACAATGAATTAATCGCAAAATGGTCATACTGGCGTTGAAATATGTTGCTTCTGCAGTCACGCAGTGTTTTATATACATTTTTCTGCTTATTATTCTTCTTTTTCATTCTATATTTTTTGTTTTCTTTTCCACATTCTGGGGTAACAAATCATTATTACATTTAAATTATAGGCGCACCACACAACGGTTATATATTTGTTTCACTCATGAGCATGCTCACAGGCAGACAGGCTGTAGCCATTTGCGTTCTTTCTCAGCATCATATCTTATACAATAATTTAAGCACACGAAAAACCAATTCGTCTCATGATAAATGTGTTCGCTTAAATTTTCAAAACCTAGAAACGTAGAAATTTTTACGTTCTCTCTTTTCCAATGAACTTTGGCCCCCACAACGAATGCTCATTTTCTCTATCTCACTCTTTCTCTTACTCTATCTTCTTCTATCTTTCATTCTATCTTTCTGCTCTGAAAATGCTTCAATTCGTTTGCCTGCTGTTACATTTGCTTTATATTAAGATATAATGATGTGCTGCTTGCCTCAACAACTTGAATTATTTCGTTTCACTTTCGGATTTTTGTTCTCATCTTGAACACAGAAATCTATTGCTAAACGATGAGCGTAGATTTTCCGAAAGCTTTTTCGCTTGCATGCTTTTCCAAAGAATCAACTAAAATGTAATGATAATAAAAGCATAAAAAAACATTACGTGACATAATTGGTGTGGCGTAGGCGATAGCGAATTACTCTCATTTCAACAGAACACAAACGAACATAATAAATGGAGTTGAATATTTGTGCGTAAATTTTTTTACTTTACTTTATACATTCTACTTACTTGGTGTTTCCATCTCATTCTTGTTCGCTCGTTTAGTAGATCTTCCTCTTTTACTCTTCTCTCTCTCTCTCTTTCTCTCTCTCTCTCTCTCTTTCCTTCTTCCATTCGAATCTTCTGGTTCTTGTTCTCTCGTTTTATCTCTTTCTCCCTCATTCGCTCCTTTTCATTCTTGCATTCGCACTTGTTCCTTTTCTCATTTTTTCGCTTATGCGTTCATTCCCGTTCTCAAATTCATTTGGTCGTTGTAAATGTCTCCATATAATTCGCTTTGTACGATATACAAGTACAAATAGAAATGCGTACAAAACACGCTACCACATTAATTTTTCGGTGATGCTTGTTCGCATTAGTCACATATTGCAAATGCATGCCAATTCTCTGGTTTATCGTCACTTGAGGTGATGGTTTAGCCATGTTTTTAAAGCCGCGTTGCAAATGTGACACGAGAGAATTAAAATCTTTTATAACGCATATATGCGAGAACAGTTTTAACACAAGCAAATGAGCAAGAGCAAGAGCAATAGAGAGAGAAAATGAGAATGGTAAAAAAACGGCAATTTCTCTTCAGCAAAAGTTTTGTCAACGGAAATTCTAAGCAGAAAAAGCCTGAGTGCGTAACAAGCATCGCTCAGCTTTCATAGGCAATAAACAAATGTCGGGCAGCAATGATGTGTTTGCATAAGAGAAATGGTGAAAGGAAATGGGAGAATGAGGGAATGAGAGAGAGAGAGAGAGAGAGAGCGAGAGAGAGAAAATGAGCGAAGTGTGTGAGTGTCTTTTTCATAAATAAATTACAAAACCATTAAAATGATAAAACAAAGCACACACACACATACCCGCGCATCAATTCAAAATGATGATGGGACAAGTTGGGTTCATATGTGAAGTGAAGTGAAATGAATGTAATAATTCTTGACTGTTTGTGTTGCGTGGGTTGCAGTCGTTCGATATTTTCTCATTAGATAACCATTAAATTCTTTTTTTTTTCTTTCTGCCGCGCATTATCCTAAACGAAAAAATATCAATTTGTATATGCTGATAAATGTTTCAAAGATCGTTTCAGGAATACGTAAATTATTAAGTGAATCATTGACGTAATTCTAAAAAAAAAAAGAATACGCACGAGAAAAACCACAATCAAGATTTATTTCAACGTGATAATTGTGAACATGATGCGTTCCAGTGAAAACACTACGTGTCATTTATAGTCGATGCTTTGAAAATTTACTACCACTAAAGCATCAACCCATGTGTACCAATCACCTTTGACATATCCTCCGTGTGTTCTTTATGTTCAACATCAACAAGAACGACGACGACGACGCAGTCGTTGGGTGTTTTATTTTTCTCTCGCTCTTCTATTTTTTCAAAGCGAATAATGATGGCACAACACGAAATCAACAACAACGAATCCAAACACGCATTCCAACTTGACATCTCTCAACAACTTTAATGGAAATAATTTTTCGTGGAAAATTGAATTGCTCGTACTGTTTAAGTATTATGCACGAAAATCATAAATGATAAAATCTTATAAACAATAAAAAAGCGAGCCAAAAAAAAAAAAACAACAACAACAACAAAAATGAAGAAAAGAGACATGGAATATATAAACTAGATGGGAAAAACCAGCCAATGCGTAGATGGAAAAACCAGTGAATGAAAATCCAACGAAAATAATTCCCCAAGGTCTGGTTTCGTTGTTGAATATGCAAAACAGACACCACCATCCAAAATCCAGTTGAAATGGATACCTGCGAGACAAAATCGTGCAGGAAACGAATAGAATGAAAGAGAAGAAAAACAACAATCCAACGAACATGTATTGAATATTCGATCAAATGCCATGTTTCACGTTATGAAAAAATAAAAACCCAGCACACACAACGTATCACAAAATTAAATCAAAATGCGTAATTTCATTTGCGTTATGAAACCAAGCTTTTCTCTATTCATTTTACAAGACGAACACAACAGAGAAAAAAAAAATGAACTGAAAAGTGATTCAACCCGGGGGATGATCATTTTTCTAGTTTCTTTTGAACGATTTGTAACTTGAATTAGGCAATTTTTTGCAATCCCGTCAAAATATCGACCGAAAAAAATCCGTCGATTGCAATAAAAATCAACAGATAATGCAAAAATTCTTAATTTTATGAACTTTTGCTTCTGACAAATACCATTAGATTCACAATTACCAATGGTTAAACTGAATAAACATCGAATATGAAAATATGTTCAATCCCTGGAATTCTTTTTTGAATTCTGATTTAAAAAAAAATGACTTGATAATATAGCTAAAACAACGAGATACCGTTCCAATTCAAACATCAAACTTGCGGAATTATGAAACTAAGTTTAATTCCAACGTAATATCAACAGTTTCATTCAGATTTTATGGAAATATTCGCAGAATATCACATGAAACTGGAAGAGAGCGAGAGAGAGAGAGAGAGAGAGAGCGAGAGAGAGAGAGAGAGAGAGAGAGAGAGAGAGAGAAGAGAAAGAGAAAGAGAAAGAGAAAGAGAAAGAGATAGAGAGAAAGAGAGAAAGAGAGAAAGAGAGAAAGAGATAGAGAGAAAGAGAGAGAGAGAGAGATTGAGAAAGGAAGGGAATTCATTGCAAAAAACATTTACTGTTATTAACAGAAACAGGTACAAATACAACGCGCCACAGGAAAGCTAACAACGAGTCATTTGATTGAAAGTGAAAAAGTATGTGGCAGAATAAATGAAAAACAAAGTCGCAAGAGAAAAGTAGGATGGAAAAGACAACAAATCGAGTAGAGAAGGGAATAAAAGAGAAGAAAAAAGAAGAGAAGAGAAAAGAAGACGAAAGTAGAGACGCAATAGGAAGAAGAAAAGAAGAAGAAGAGAGAAAACTGCCATAATACTCGTTTTAATGCCATCATATTTATCATTTGAAGTCGGTTGTTATTCCAAGTTGCGCTTTATGCGTTTCAATCCCGCTATACTGCATTGTATTTGGTTTGGCTTAGTGATTCTGTTTGAGTTTCTTGTGTTGGTGTATCTGTTTTCACGTTAACTGGTAATGTGATGACGTTTTGTCTTTTTCAGCCATTATATTTCATTGGAATATTTTTTTTTTTCTTGCCATCCTTCTTCTTGTCCTCTTCTTCTTCTTCTTATTTTTCGTCTTCTTCTTCTTTTCTCATCTGTGCAAATTCGAGAAGAAATAAGTATGCAAAAAAGAAATACAAAAAGAAAAAGGCTAAAGAACAAGAGAAGAAAAGAGAAAAAGCGTCAGCAATGCTAAAACCTAAATCCTAGCCACTTTCAACGATATTTCTTCCGTTTGTTTTCCGGTTTAAGTAGCGATTTAGTAGCGACGGTAGCGATTTTGATACAGAACAAAATGAGCAAACGAAAAAAGAAAAAAAAAATTGAAGAAAATCGATTTCAAAGCTCTCGAGCTGGTTTGACGAGAAAACGCTTGATCAAGTAGTTAAATGTGAATGACAAACTCGGAAGTGAGTGAGCTGATTTTGTGTAAAATCTTCGATTCGATTCGCATATCAATCAGTTGTGTTTTAACTGGTTTTCGTTTGAAAACTGTGTGGTGATGCCACTGTGTGAAACAGTGTCGCATCTCGATAACGGAATTGCGGTAAATGTCAATTTTGTATTCTTGCCAATGACATTTATTTACATAGTAGTAAAACATGGATGAAGACGTGACTGATGCACACGCTAACGGACGGAATAGTAAGAGAAAGGAGTGGGGTTTCTCAAACGAACATTGCGAAAATTTCAATATGGCTCAAATTCATTTCCACCTGACAACCGCAAATAATTGCGATACGATAAGAATGTATTCATATATGTATATATATATATTGTCGTGTTTTGACTGTCATTCATTTGTATGTCAACATGAAATACAAAAACACACTAAATGCCACACATTTTAAATGATTGCAAATGTTGTCGTTGCCTTCGGATCGGTTTTTCAAACCCAAAGGAAATTATCTAATGTAATTTATCTTACAAAACCAGAAAATATTAACAGGCAATTGTTCGCAACAAACCGCCATATACAACAAATAACCGTCATTCATATTGTGCGGTATTGTTATCCTTGGAATTTCATTCGTCTTTTGTGTAAAATTAATTTCGATCAAAATGTGAGTGAGTGATGTGTGTGTGTGTGTGTGTGTATGGAGCATCATTTAATCCGATTTTTATGAACATTTCTGTTGAAAGCACTCACTCTTTTCTCTTCTTTCTGACTCCTTCTCTCTTCCTCTCTCTTTCTTCATTTCGAACGCTTGCTCCCTTCTCCTTTTTTAACTGATTTTGAGCTTCAACATTTTTAACGTTTTTTATTTTTGTTAAATGACGAGACTCTCGATATAAATTCGCGCCGAAAGGGAATTATACTAAAGTCTAACAAATCACCTGATCGTGATCAGCTAACGAAAAATGCCATTGTTCATTGTTTAATCGTATTATTTATTCGAAATGCAATCGTAGCAAAATCGTTTGTGAAAATATTTTTTTTGAAATGTGGATAAATATTATGTGTGGATTGAATGTTTTTTTTTTTTGTCTGCTTTGGCTTTGGTTTTTTTTTTCCCTCGAATTCATTGTCGACGGCTGAAATCGATTTCGATCAGCAAAGCAAAATTCGTTAGTTTGTAAAGAATTTTCATATGAATTTACAAAACTTCAACATGTTTATTTATCATCGTTCTGCTTTACATTATTCCACCTCTCTTCCTCTCTGTAAAATATGTAGAGAAATTCATCTGAATTTTACCTTCGATGTGTTCGTTTTAAAATTGATTTTACTATGCTACTTTATCAATATCTCTATCCGATTATATTCTTTCCATTTTTTTTTTTTTTGTTCATCATTCAAGTGTATTATTCTGCGAAAAAAGAAACGAATCGGTATTGTGTTAAACTTGCAACAAAATTCGTTGAAATGAAGTTATGACGTGGGGCACAGATTGTATAATGGTATGAGGATTCGAAATTACTGCGCCTGTCACATTTAAGCTGAATCCATTCTCGTTTCATTTCTCAAATTCAAACAAAAACCTGGTGATATTTGAAAATGTGAAACGCAGCGGTCGACCTCTTTCCTCTCATGTCGCATAAATTTCATGCTACAGTAAATCAAATCTTTTTGTTTCGGTAGCGCTTTAAGTGTGCTCTTCATTTTGATACACAGTAACATTTCAACAAGAGCATTTATATCCGTGTGAGATAGTGAAAGCAATGGAGAGAGAGAGAGAGAGAGAGAGAAATGGGGGGGAAAAATGAGATTTGTTTTGCCCATCGAGAATGGAATGTGGCAGATTTTATATTTTTTTATCTCTTTCCATCCGATATGGAGCGATGAAATCGTTTACTTTTTTACTATGGCAGCAAGCCTTTTCATATCATTCATTTGATGCGAACAATTCATTTGTAAAGTGTGTTCAATTTATAAACTTTGCTTTAGACTATAACTTTTGCGTAGTTTTTCACGCATTTCACATAAACGCGCGAAAAAAAAACAAGCTCCATATTCGGTCGATGCTCGCATATTTGCAATCGCACATGCATACATCAATCATTGCGACGATATTGAAAGCACATTACTCCATATAAGTGATTTATGTGTTTGTACTCTTCGCTTCATATTCAGTAAATGGATTTCTCGTGAATTTTCACAAATCAAAAATTCAAACCGTCAACCAAACTGGATTTTCTATCTTTTCGCATTCATAAAAGAGCCATGGTAGTTATGTGGCTGCAAAGGGGTGTTTGAGGGATGCTTTTGAGTTAGAGAGAGAGAGAGAGAGAGAGGGAGAGAGAGAAAGAGAGCGAGAGAGAGAGAGAGAGAAAGATACATAGATAGATAAAGAGAGAGATAGAGAGGGAGGGAGAGAGAGGGAAAAAACCGAGCAATTGTGAAAAGCAAAGAGCGAACGAATGAGAGAGAATGAAGAGGAACAAAAAATGACAATTTGTTTACAATGCACATGAACGAAACAAGTAATATCTCTTGAAACTGTAATAATATCGAGAGAAGAGCGCTTTCCATTGTTTACCCGCTTTTCAGAAATGAATTTCGCTTTACATTCGATTTACATTAAACATTTGAATTGGTAAACAAATTGATGCGCCACTCAAACTGTCAGCAACAGCAGCAGCAGTAGCAGCAAGCTCAAGTTGAGTACCATATTCACACACAAACACATTCACATTTACGTTCACATATTGCAGCCGGGAAAACATTTTCACGTCGAAGAAACAATAATAAAATGTAGGATTTTGCATAACAAATTACTGGATGTGAGAAACGGGCATCCGTTATAATATTCATTGTGAATGTATGTGCAATGCGTTATAAATTGACTGATTTGAATTCCAATATAAAGCCATTTAGTTACATTTCCTACATCCTCACCCTCAACCTCACTCTCACATACATTCATAGCCGTACATTAAATGCTGTTTATTTGATATATTTATATTTAAATGCGATTGAATAACGATGCTGTCATACAATCACTGTCAATCATCTTTTTCTCTCTATTGGCTGCAAATAGCATATGGATTCAAGTGTAATTTGAAAATTAAATTCACTTTGAACAATGTTCGAGGCTTGATTAATTTGATTTAGCAAACAAATTTGCCAAGCAAAACGGAAAATGAGCGATTTATTGTCATACGATCATAATATTCAAATAACAGACAAAAAAAAAAACAATGAGATTGCAATCTAGATTTGAATTAAGTTTTCAACAATCGTTGACTGAATGACAATCGATGACCTTTCCGTCTTTTTTTTCATTTCTTTTTATTCGTCCGGAATTTGAGTAATTCATTTTACAAAAAGCATCTTAATTTCATTTAAATGGAAAAAAAAAATGAATTCGCATCATTGAAAACTTGATAAAGGTTGCGTACATAGAAAAAAGGGTAAATTTATTTCAAGTTAATCAAAAGTTGTGCAAAGAAACCATTTTTAAGCGATTTCATTCGCATCTGTTCTAAATGACAAAATAGCTCAAAGGATTACCAAGTTTTCAGCGGCTAAACGAAAAAAATCGTTAATGAAAAATTCAAAGAAAAATGAGAGGAAAACAATTTTATAGAAAAATGAGAGGCTGACACATAGATTACGCTTCAAATAAATCCAAACATAATCGCTTTGGACTTGTAATCATAAACGACGATTTATTTCATTTTTTTCTCGCTCTCTCACACCTCTCTCTCTCCTCACTCTCTCTCTCCTCTCTCTCTCTCCTCACTCTCTCTCTCTCTCTCTCTCTCTCTCTCTCCTCTCTCTCTCTCTCCTCTCTCTCTCTCTCTCTCTCTCTCTTGAAATCGGGAGCGCACTCTGGGTACTAAATCAACATTTTTGTCATGACAACACAAAACTTCTTCTTTTAATCTGAGAGAATCACACTTTTTTCGCGTGAATTCGAACGTAAATGAACGTTTTTAGTTTTTTTTTTTCTTTTATTTTGCAATGTTTCACAATGTTTGGTTCTGTACTTTTTCATTCTGTTTTGTTCAAGCCTTCTCCTATTCCACACTCAAATCTTTTGCTCTTTTCCTCCCTCTTTCGCTATTCACTCTCTACATTTGTCATCTTCTCTTTCTCCCCTTCTCTTTCTCCCTCACTGCTACTTCTCTCTTTTCTCACCTTCCCTCTCCTTTCTCGCTTGCCCCCCTTCCCCTTCCCTCTTCATCGGCCTATAGTTACACTGAATTTATTCGGTCGAGTAAACATATTAGAGACATTTTACCGAATGAGAGAAAAAGCTTAATGAATAGTCAGAAGATTATGAATGAAGAGACAATTATTTGAAGGCTTTGCAAACGAAAAGTTAATTAATCACATTTTCGTTGATTGCAAATAGTTTTTGGTTTATGGTATCGAAGTTCAAAAGGTTTTATCATGTCACACACAAATTGTCTGCGAAGCGAAACTACAAATAAATTGAAATTTGTCAGCAGCATTCTCAGTTTTCGTATAAATGAAGAAAATATTTCGCTTCTTTTGGGCGAGAAGAGTATAAGAAAATAGATGAAATTCGAACAATTGTATTGAAAAGCTTCGATTTTGAGAGCTTTAGTGATTAAGTTTGACAATTAATTCAATTCTTATTATTTTCGCAGTCATTCACAGTTTCACAATGATAATGTGCGTTAAATGGGTTCGCACGATTTGAAAATGACATGACCAAGACCATAAACTGAATTCAATCCTTCGGATCAATTGCTTTGGATATTTACTAAGCAACCATAATTTTATTCCTAAAATGAATTTGTGTCTTTCATTTTGTATCGCACACAATTCTAGCGAATGATATTTATGTTCTTACATGGATGACAGCCATCGCATTGGCTATTTGATGAATCGTATTGTGTCAATGCAATGCACCGTACGGCATGCTTAAGTCAGATTTATTTGATCGCTTGAATAACATGGATTACGTTATCAATATATTATTTACTTTTGCATGAAATTCGTTTTATTTTTTCTTCTCTTTTTCGTCCATGTACATTCGACATAAACAACATTGGATTGCGAAGAAGCAATTTTCATCGTTTAGTCTCTAAAACTTTGTTTTTTCTTTTTTTTTTTCTCTCTACTTTTGCACAATTTTTTGCCGATGTCTTTCTGGCAATTTTTCCCGCTAGTTCGCTCGTTAGATTGCCGCGCACCACTGCTCACATATTTATTAGAGATTTGGAAGTTTGTTCTGAAGTTGCTGTTTTTCTCGATATTTTCTCGTTTCTCATGCTGTGCAATGGCCTTGTTTTTTTTCCACTTGGATACACAGATCCGTTTGCTTATAAAACAAAACTGAAAAGAAATGAGAAATAGAAAGAAAAAGGAAATGAGTTAGAGGGGGGGAGGCAGAGAGATGAAACAAAGGCAGCAAGTGTGTGACAGATAGAGATAGGAGAGTATTCGTCGAGATTTGGCCGAGAAAAATGCTCATTATCAAATTAAATCATTTAATTTATGCTTCAGCGATGTCAACTGGTCTTGGTTTTCGTGTTGGCTAGCACCATCAACTTTTCTCTTTTATTTTTATTTTCATTTTCAATTTCTTATGCATTTTTTTTGCCATTCATTCATTTCTTTTTACGTGTTTCTATCTTTGCCTGTCACTCGTTGTGTGTGTGTTTGTGTGTCGCAAAATCCCAAGCTTTACAGAAAATTTATGAACTTCTTTTAGAGCAATTCATATTATTCAGGTTTGGCCCATGATCCTCATTTGCGATGTAATGACTGTGTCGTTTTTTTTTCGGCATTCAACACAATAAATTATTTCACACTGGATCGAACACAATAATATTCTACTCAGTGCGGTTTTTTTTCTCTCTCCATCCATTTTTTTTTTCTACATTTTTGTTTTTTTCATTCACTTTAATTCAAGTTGGACTCGGTTGCTTTTGCTGATTGGCTCGCATTTTGCGTTGTTTTGTTTTTTAAGCGATTTAATTTTGATGTCTCATCACTTTTTCATTCGCCTGCTGTCTGTTGGACGTTTTTTCTGTATTCGCTTTTGTTTTTATTTTTTTGTTGTTTCACTTTCTTCCCCTTATTAAATCGCTTTTATCAAGTGGTTTTGCCACTGTTGCCAAATGCCAAGTTATCTCCAAATGGAAAAATAAAAGTCGATCGCACCAACTTTTCATCCGCAGTTAGTCGCATCGCGATATAGTTTTTCCATATAATAATCATTTGCACAGAAAAAGAGAAAGATGGAAATAGAGAGAGAGAGAGAGAGAGAGAGAGAGAGAGAGAGAGAGAGAGAGAGAGAGAGCGGGAGAGTGAGGGAGCGAGAGAGCGAGAGAGCGAGAAAGAGAGAGAACAAAAGAAAGATTGAAGCCAAGCAACAATGAGACAGAGGGAAACAAAATCTATTTCGGTTTTTCAGTATTTGATTTTCGCTCATTATGCGTTGTATTTTATTGAGAGAAATGTTTGCGTAAAGTTTCTGCAGCCAATTGGCCAATCAATGGTAGAGATTTATGGTATTTCATACAAAACAGTAACAGTTAAAGAAATACATTGCCTGGCTGAATGGTGTGTGTGTGTGTGGATTGTATTTATTTTTTTCTCTTTTCGCCCATTTCTGGTCACTTGAAAAACAAATTTCGATTTTCTCATTAAGTGCGGACGCACTTGTAAACTCAGTTTGGTTGCAATACCAATTGCAAATGGGTATCAAGAATTGCTGACATATCATGGTTATCATGATGGAATATTCCGTAAAATTAAGCTTCGTATCGTATATAGGCAAGGGAGCTTCCCACATGGAAACGAAGCAAATAGCTATATGGAAGGCAAAATTTTCCTCTAGCAATTCTCCCTAGTTGTTTTTGTTGTTGTTGTTTTCACGTACTTCACAATTGTTTTGTTTTCATTATTTTCTCTTGTGTGTTCCTTGGCCGTAAAAGCCATTTTTTTGCTTGCTTCCTTATTTAGTTCACATTATCGATGGCTGTGCGTGTATTTAAGTGGCCATTTGTATTGAAATACTCAAGCGAATACGGAAGAAATTCGTAGAAAAAAAAAAAAAACAAAATGAGCAACTTGAATGGAAAATTGACTTTTTCGATGCTCATTTTCGAATTCATTTTATGTAACTTTGGAGACGAACATTTAACTCGAAAAAAAGAATGCTTCATTTGTTCCTTTGCCATGGATTATTATTTTACACAAAGTGCTTTTCTTTGTATGTGTTTGCATGTGCATTTATTTCAATTTTTTTCCACTTGAATTGATCAATAAGCACAATTGAACGGAAAATTAAAAATTTTCATTTCGTTTGCACGTTATTCTCTGCGTAAAAAGGATGAATTGCGTGCCACATCGAAAAAAAAAGAATGAAAATAATGAAAAGAATGGAAGAAAATGAAAAGAATAAAACGAGAGTAAGGAAAAAGCAAGATGAAAGAATGAAATGGCGAAATGTTAATGTGAAAAATAGTTGGCAGCTGGCATAGCATCACGCATTTGAAAGGTTAAATGGTGGTTTTACGGATAATCGCAAACGAATTTAGAAATCGGAATACTGAAAATACTAAACGCATCACTGGTCATGTCAACTATACCGAAAGAGAAGATGGGAGTAGAGCGGGGTAGAGAGAGAGAGGGAGAGAGCAAAAATTGGATTTATAATGGTAAATCTTTTCAGTCACTTTCTTGTGGTCGAATGAATGCTCATTTCTTTTGCCGTTGTGCTTCTCTGCCCATCATCATGATTACATGAAGTGAATTTAAATTTCCATACTGAAAAGCCTGATTGTGTGGGAATAAGTGAGAAAGGGTGAGAGAAAAAGATAGACCGAGAGAAAAGAGTGCGAGTATGAGTGAGAGAAAAAGAGCGTTGCCGGAAAATCATTATTCATTTTGGTTTTTGTGTGCCGGTTCCTCATGTCAACTGCTGTTTCATTCAGAATTAATGGCACCGGTGTGTTGTTGCAATGCCACACAACGTCAACTGGGCTGGCACATCCTTGAAACGCACATATAGCATTCCGCATCCGAAATAAGGAAGATGAAAAACTATCTGAATGCGAAATGCATTGCTTCACTAATTGCTGCTTAATATTGCCAACTACATATTTCACTCGCACTTTTATCCTCTCTAGCACCCTCTCATGCAGACCCTGTCTCATGCTCTATCATTTTTTTCGTCTCTTCTTGTCTCTTTTTCTATCTTTCTCCCTATCTCTCTCGGTCTCTTTCACTCTCTCTCTCTCTCTCTCTCTCTCTCTCTCTCCCCCTCCTCTCTCTCTTTCTCTCTCTTTCTCTATCTCTTTGTCTCTCTCTCTCCTTCTTCCTTTCTATCTCCTTATCTCTCTATTCCTCTTTGCCATTGTCTATTCGAGTGGTCGCTTGCTACCTGCTTTCAAAGTTGATTCCATTGTTAGTTATTCTCATAGCTCAATTCAACTCTTGGTTTTATTCACGACCAAGCCATTCCACGTTCAACTATTTTCAACAGAAAATTCATTCATGTTTCCAAAGTCATATTTATAATTCATTTGCTTACGTGAACAAAAGTCGGATGCAATTTGTTCAACCATATCTTCTTGGAATGGATATTTCGTATCGTGTCGTGTCGGTCGAATGGACAGACGACAACATACACTCTCTCTCTCTCTCTCTCTCTCTCTCTCACATACACAAACACACAATCGCAAAACGAAAGAGTTGAGAAAGCCAAAGAGAAGATACAGTTTAGACATCGTCTGCAAATTTAAAGTAAATAGAAAATTATGAAAATGGTGTGCCACGAATATGTATGCATTTCGCTGAAAGGCGAAAATCACATCACAAACGATTGCAATTGTGCACAACTTGTGAGCAGCTCAAGACAGGTCGATGATGGTAATTTTCCTCATCTTTTCTAAAGTGTATAATAAATGTTGGAATAAAATGCACATTTTCCAAAAAGATTCAGACTAACACGTAGTTGCCAACTTGAAATATTTCTTTTCATTTAACAAGAAACAAATATGCTGTCATTTTAATTGCAATAAACTATTTGAAAGATTTCATCGTTCACCTAACTCAATGTATGCATTTGAAAACGATTTATTTATTTAACGCTCAAAATAAAATGAAAACAAAACCAGAAAATGAAAATTAATTTTGGTTTATCAATAGGTTTATTTTTTTTATTATTTCAATCGATTATAACTAAATGAAAATATTTGTATGATTATTACAGAAAGCACAGTTAGGAAAAACGTCGATCATTTTGTGAGTGAAAAGGAAACATAATGATAAATGTATTCATTCATCGTCTTAACTATTTATTTGTGCAAATTGTGAAATGAAGTTTACAAAAATCGTTGCATGCATTAATTTATTGATATGAATACAGTTTGTATTTATCTTCCATACGAAGAACGAACCTCATCTCATTCAACAAAGAGTTTCCTGAGCAGGCTAGCATAACTTTGTCATTTAGTCGTAAGCATATCGTCCTCTCTTAATTCCCTGTACCTGTGCATACTCGTTGATTGCTAATGTCTTCCATGTTACTCATGATTTCATCGCTGTTTCACATTAGGAATTGAGTCAACACAACAAATGCATCCGGTGTTGAAACCGTTTGAGTTTGCATTTGATTTTATTGCGCGCGTCTGGAATGTTTTGTATAATTTAGTCAGATTGGTCGATTTTGAATATATCCAATAAATGTGAGCTTATTTATAGTTTTTTCTTTGCCATTCAAGCGTTGGGTTTCCAAAATCACCGCCATTTAGAGAATTCAAATCAAAAAATCGTTTCGCATTCAAAAATCGCTTATAGTCAATTTTATCAACACAAAGAGGTGAAACAACCTGAAATGTCTTTTGTTCATTGAATGAGGTAGAGAATACATATACTCACACTCATTCAACGAGACACTTGAATGCCGATGAAATGAACCATTCATTTGTTTGTTAATGAGATTCGTAACCTTTTTTCCTATTCTCGCTCGGTCTCTCTCTTTCTCTTTCTCTCTCTCTCTCTCTCTCTCTCTCTCTCTCTCTCTCTCTCTCTCTCTCTCTCTCTCTCTCTCTCTCTTCTCTCTCTCTCTCTCTCTCTCTCTCTCTCTCTCACTCACTCACTCACTCACTCACTTTCTACTCTTTATATTCAAACATATTGTCACATTGAGATTGCAGATAATAATGGCAGTCGAAATACAAGCCAAGTTGCTTAATCTAAATCGAGACAATGAGCCATAAGAGCAATGGCCAACCAACCAGACGTAATGACAATCATTCCATAGTAAGCATCTTATACAACAATGCTCAAATGAATGGGATTCTACTTCCGAAAATTTTTGCGCAAAAGGTAAATGCGGGCTGAAAATATATAATATACACACACATATAATACAACTATGTGTGCGCAAATGAACAACGAAAAAGGGATCCCAATTTCCAGCTATGTCATTTTCACTTTCATTTTATGACATGAATGAATTTCATTTTGAATATACAATCAGAATCATAGCTCGAAACTCTCTTGGAGAATGAACGGACTTTTTTTTTCGAACCCCATCTCTTTGTTTTTCTCATAAAACCGTTGTTCTTCCCACATGCCACATTGATTAAACGACTTTAAGTGGCATTTTGCTCCGACCATAGAACATTTTATCTCAATGCCAGCAAAAAATAAACAATGAACATCCATTTTAGATATTCTCCAATTAGGTGTTTTGATTGTGGTTGGCGATTGAAATTAAATATCGCACTCTTTCAAGAATATGTTTTAAGAAATGCGATTTTCTTCATCGAGTTCAGACTTTTTTTTATTCGATTGTGATTTTTTTCAGTTCAATCAAGATTTTCCCCGTTCTATCGAAATTTCCTCAATTCAATCGATATTTTCATTGTTCAATTGAGAGGTTTTCTTGCAAAATCTAAATGTTATTCAATTGAGATTATCTTTGTTAAATTTTTCACTTCTAAAAATTCACAGAAATTCCAAATAGAAACACTTTAGTTCTTTAATTGAATTCCGTTGCAAGTACTCGAAACAATTTTTCGATATTTTATTATGTGAATTACTCTCACGTATTAATTGACACGAACACTTAATACACATAGAAACTACTGTAATTTAATGAATTTCCACCCACACAATTCATGAAAATGTCCAAATCTCAATTGATGTTTAACATAAACCAATTTATTGCATCAGACACAAAATCAAAATCAAAATCGAAATTATCGTTTTTGTTTTATCTGAATTTGATCATTAGTTTTGAATCAGCCGAATGGTTCATTTCGCATATTATTATTTACACAATTCAATCAAAAAACCAACTGAACTGTATTGCAGCGTGTTATTTTTTTTTTTTTTATTTTATTTTAAATATTGCCAAATTTAATTGTGGTGTTTATCAATTATTATGAAATATACGAATGCTTTGGGGCTGTTTGAATTATTATTTTATTAAATAGTCATAAATGTCAATTTACAGAAATGTTGACCGAAACAATCAAATCAACTAGCGACAAGTGAACAACACTAATTATCGAAATTTCGTTTTTTTTTTTAAATTGAATTGAAAATTGAAACTGATTGATTTAATTGTACTCTTTTTCTACATCTGTGTATTCGGATATGATTGATTTGTTATTTAATTTATCCAAATATTTTGTATGATTGTGGGTATGTGTGTGTTTATCCAAAGTAGTTGATCCAATCAGAAAAATTGAGATTGAAGAATCAAATTCAATTTTTCAACTCAAAGTTGATGGAATTTTCAAATCGAAGAGATTATTTTCGGTTGAAAATTTAGACTGACAAATTGACAGACATAAATCAATCTAACGTTGGATTAAATGACTTTTGCACTAAAACTATTTGTTCTAATATTTTCACGTGATCAAAGTACAATCGCTCATTTTCATCGTGCGATGGGTGGGATGACCTAGCTTAAAAACCATGGCAATGTGTTTTTTCTTGGTTTATATTGTGTTGGTTTTTTTTCTCTCTATTCTTGAATTTGACATCTAACTAGCAGATGCAGCGGTATTACATGTCAGGACAAAAGAAGGAAAAAAAAATTTCTGATCGAAATGTTCATAATAGCTGAATGGAAACAATGGACGAAATAGTTGATTCAATTGCCGAAAAAAAAAACACACACACACACACACACACATTAAGCGAAAACAACAACAATGCCAACACAATTCCATTTGCGATAGAAAGCCAATTGGTTGCCATTGTTTGCATCCATTTTTCAGGACACAAACATGTTTACCGTCAATAGCAAATGCATGTCGTCCCTTGTTCAACACGACACATAGTTGTGCGAACAATTTTTTAATTGCGTTTTTTTGTACATGTATATGTGTGTGTTGCTGTTATTGTTCAAAAGCATTCGCTTCAATTCTACCCGAGTTTTGGAAATGAGAAAACGAGATAAACGAAATTTTTTTTTTTTTTTTTCAAATTAAATTCGGTCAGAGCTTTGCAACTCGTATTCCCAGTTGAGTTTATATGAAAAGATGAGCTTGTATGAGATCGAAAATGACATTGTGTGAAAATGAATGTTTTTCATGAGAGTGTGTTTAGTGAAAGAGGAAGAAAGAGGAGGGAGGGAAGAGACAGAAAAAAGGAGAGAGAGAAAAAGGGAGGGAGAGAGAGAGAAAGGGAGGGAGAGAGAGAAAGGGAGGGAGAATTTGGTAGAGTGAGATTGGAAAATCGAGAAAGGGACAGAAGGAGAGTGAAAGAGCATGCGAGAGAAAAATCGGCTGAAAGAGTGAAAGAGAAATGAAGGTAATGAAAGAGTGAGAAAGAGAATGGGCGAGAGTGAATTAGAAAAAATGATGCTTAAAAGTGAGAGAGACAGAACGAAAAAGAAATAGAGCAAAAGCGAAAGAGAAATAACCAGAGCTCAAAAAAACGTGTTTCGCTCGAAGAAATATTTTTGCGCAGAATGGACATGGGATTTTGAGCTTGAACATGCATTTATAAAAAATAATAAGTTTTTTTTTTGTTTGCATTCAGTATGAGTTAGTTACAATTCTTCATTCAGCAATGGAATACAACTTTAATCTAGTTCTTTTTGAATGAAAATCTAATGTAAAATGATTTGATTAAACCAATGTATAGATTATTATTATAAAATGAATGGCGCATCATTGGATGCGTTGTGCTTTTATTAAAAATAATTCCAGCTATTTTGTCAATGAAAAGTGAAGATAAAAGCAGCAAAAGAAATGAGCTGATAACATAGAATTGCGAGACAAGTTAAATAAAAGAAAAATGTCTTTTTTCAATTGTTTTCTACCGATTTATTTGTTGTGTTCATTTCATTAAAGAGAATGCTTCAAAAAAATCAAGAGAAAATTCTATGCAAAGAAGTCGAAAACTTTCTGTCTCTCACTTTCACTCTCCCGCTCTCGAATATTAAACTCATCAAGTTGTAAATGCAAATGTGTACATGTTTTAGTGCAGCAAAATGTTTGTTCCTTATCATCACAATTTTGAATACTCTAAGCCGAAATAAATGAAACAAAACGCATCTAGAAAACTTTTGCGAAAAGTTATGATCGGACCATGTATACAACTGTAGAATTGCAACGACAACAGCAATAGAAACAGAAATATCTTCATAAACAGTAGCGGGAGCGGTAATAGCAACAGCAGCAGTAGTAGTAGCAGTAGCAGCAGCAGCAGCAGCATCGTAATCGGTGGCAGCAGCAATGGCACCACGATGAAAATGAAGATATGAATACACAATAAATAATAAATCCGAGATAAAAGGAAAGCGCAAAACTTTCTAACGCATTACGATGAAATAAAATGAAACAGCATACATGCGAAATGCGAATAAAAAACAAGAAAGAAAGAAAACTTATTTATGGACGGAACAATTTCGTTGGTATTTTTTTTCTTTTTCTTTATTTCCTTTTAGTCGCGCTGGAATGAAAATTCAAAGACGTCGGACTGGATTTATTTGGCTTTAGCAAAATACTAGTAGCGATTATGCGTAGTTATGTTGACGATAATATTATGCGTTTCGAAAAATATATCATATAAATCCGTATGCAATTACTGTCATTTCCCGAACGATGATGAAAAAGACGCGGTTTCCGAAATGAAGATGAAGTTAACCCGTTCAATCTTGGAATAAATTTTCGAATTGAATAAAACTTTCGAAACGACGATGTAATAATATTCAAGATAAGAAGCGTTCATGTGTATCCATTTCATGGCGTCTATTACTCGTTTTGAATGTTGAATGTGGTGAAATCGATACATTCATGTGGCTTGGCAACATGTACATTGAGAATTAATTCAATTATTTGCTTAACTTCATTGGAATTTGATTGTTTTGTCGTCTCCATTGCCTGATTCATGTTCAAATTGTATAGAAAATATTAGAGAAATTTTAAGTAATAATGAAAAAGAAAGTGTTTTTAGCAAACTTCTTGCTACCACTGACATCAAGTTGAAAAGATAATTTAAATAAATTGGTTTTGGCGGTTTTAATAAGTTATCAAATTTGCTTGAGTTACAAAATTTTAAGCATGTGTAACAAATACAAACGCTTGCTTGCACTTGCTCTTTTTACCTTTTTCAATTTCTGCACATTTATTGCTGATAAATTGAGCTTATTTGGTTCACTAAAACGGTTTCTATTTCAGCAACAGTTTCTTTTACATTGGTGGCTTTGTTGTTATTTTTTTCTATTTTTATTGTTGATTCCAAATGGAATCTCTGTAAACATCATTAAAATTCAATGCAATTTATGTGTTAGATTTGAGCGTATAGCGTGTACACATACTGCACTTCAATGTTTTATATTCCATTTAGATGTACATTTTATTCGCATTACTTCACATTTGCTTTGGTTTAATGATAACAGGAACATAGGATCCGAGTGTGAGTAATAGAGAGAACGGGTGAGAGAGTGAAAAAGAGAGTGAAAAAGAGAGTGAAAAAGAGAGAGAGAGAAAAAGCATTTTATTGAGACAAACATAAAAACCATTACGAGCAAATGTGTGTAATTTTTATGAGGCCAGTAAATTTCTCGCTTCTCTGGCCCTACCACACATATTTTTGTTGCCGTTGCTGCGGTTGAAACTGTATTGCAACAAATCGAAAAACGAAATAAAACGAAAATGTATAATTCGCCACACATCTCTCACAAACAAAAATCCACCGCCCCCCCCCCCCCCAAAACAAAACAGTGAGCGTTTTAATCGATTAAATTTTGTTTTGTTTTCTCGGGTTTTGCGCATGAACCCATCAGACTGCCACTGCCTGATGATCCGTTGATGAATTGCTCGTGTCTCAGTTTAATTTTTATTTTTTATTTTCACTGCTTTGCTTTTGTGTATGTCATGATGTCGTGCACTGGAGATTGATCATGCCATTTATTCTCCCTCAGCGACAGTTTGTCTATGATAGAATATTGGACGCCATTAAATTTACATGTCGTAAACGCTTTTTAATTATGCACAATTCATAATCATTAATTTAATTATACTTGTTAAATGGAATTACAATGAAATTCATTGAAGCAAAGATGTGTGTTGAAGCAAACAGATTTTATAAATGAGAAGCCACGATTTTTGGTTTTTTTTTTTTTTTTTTTCAAGAAAATCGGTCTAAGCTTAGTTGAACTGATAATTTCAAATGTTTGATTGAGAATTGTGTGTTTCATGTAAGAATTGTTAAAAGTTTACATGGTTTTTCTACTAAGAAGATTTGTTCAATGAAAAAGTTGTTAAAATAGTTTTTCACGTAGTGACATCGAATGTGGTTTTTCCACTGGATGGAATCATTTTGATTGTTATTTTTCCTTTCCCCCCATTTTCCGTTAATCCGATTCTGTTTTACATGTTTCGTCGAATTCATGGAAAAGTAGTAAAATTGTCCCTAATTACTTGACTTTATCCGCTTGACACACGCAATTTCTTTCCATTCGAGAAGTAAACGTAGAGAAACGTGTCAATGTCAAATGATCCTGTGTCAAATGAAGTCAGTTTTAAAGTTTCAAAACATTATTACATTAGAGTTTGCTAATTGACAACGTAATTATTACTCTGGCAGATTTTGTATGCTTAACGGAGTGTTGCCCGTTAAACATGGCTGCTGCTATCATACTGTGCGACAAAGAGTCACATCCGGTCGACGATGTGGGTTCAACATTTCTAAAGATGATTTCTATGGTAAAAATAGCGAATTTTTAATGATGTAATAAGTGTGAATGTGAAACGAAACGATAATAAAAACCAAAATACCAAATCTCCACGAATGTATTTCTCATATTTTGAATGTGATGAAACCATCAAGACGAAACATGCAAAATGTTTTACAGCACACATGTCACACCCTCATAAAATCAAAGTTCAAGATTGCTCAACGATTTATATTTTATTTCAAGAAGCCATTTTGGAGTTTCGCTTTTAAAATCGAGTAGGACGGAATGTAGGAGAGAGAGAGAGAGAGAGAGTGAGATAAAGACCAAGAGCGAGAACGGAAGAGAGCAAATTAAAGAGAGATAAAGAGAAAGAGAGAGAGAGAGAGAGAGAAAAGAGGGGGAGGAGAAAGAGAAGGAAAAAGAAGGGGAAAGAGGGAGAGAGAGTGAGAATGGAATGCTCAACGAAAAATCTTCAATAAACACGAACAAAGCTCAATACAAATTAAAACTAATCATAAGTGAAATGGTTGAACCAGACTACTTGGTTTCGAGAATTGTCATCACACTTGAGTTGCATGTGAGTGCGTTAAATGTTGATGTTGATGTTGATGTCGAATTCAAGCTACTAGAATCACGTCTAAACTATATTTCTTGATGTTGCAAAGTGCATACAATTCTGGTTTACCGCAGCACAATTTTATTATTGTTTATACGCATTGGGCACAATTGTCAAGTGCAATAATATAGACAATTGGTATCATAAGCAGAGAAAACAAACGAAACATACTCACAAAACATAAATATAAACACAAACAACAGTGTAGCAAAGTGTGCAAACTATGCAAAATTATTATCGTTATTGTTATTTATATATTCGTTCACACAATTTAACTTTTTAATAGAATATTCAGACGAAAAAGTTTCTCATCAGCAAAAATGTTGGAAAATTTGAAAACGTAAAGAAGTGAGAGAGATAATTGAAAAAGTGAGAGAGAGAGAGAGAGAGAGAAGAAAGAGAGAGAGAAAGAGAGAGAGAGAGAGAGAGAGAGAGAGGGAAAGCAATGGATGCTTTTAAAATTCAAAATGAGCTTTTCCTCCGATTCCTTTGCTCTTTCACTAACACTCTCTTCTCCATGGCTTTCTTTGCCCTCTCCCTTGCTGCCCACTAATCACTATCGAAGCAAAAATTGAATAAAATGCGTGCATCGGATATATTGCCCCTCCCCTCTTTCGTGAACATCTGTGTGTAACTGAAAGCTCGTTTAGTTAAAATGGTTTGTAAAAGAAAAAAACAAGCATCGAAGAATTACCAACCAAATGAAAATAGTCGATGCGTGCAGTCATTAAATGGATGCAGCATATCAGATTGTTTATGTGTGCACATTCATTAATTACATGAAACAAGGTTTGTGGTTTATGTTTCGAATATATATATATATTCTCATTAATATATTGAGTAAGTGCATTGCAGCCGCACATTGACCGATGCACCACTTTTAATCGATTTTGTTTGAAATTAATACGTATGGCAAACATATAGATGTTGTTTGTAACATTTAATTACATACCAGTCATAGCTTAAAAGTTCAAACTTTGCATGTATGCATACGCACTGTAATACACATGATATAATTCAAAATTCCATTGCGTCTCAATTTGCAGCCCTTTCGACATTGCTTTATTTTGCAATTGTCGCCTCTATAACAAGACACACTAAATAATAATATTATGATAAATTAATATGCGTGTCCGTTTATGATCAATATGCCATGTCTATTATTCAAACATATTTATTTTTTGTTTGCTCTCTGATTTAAAAAAAAAAGACAAGAAAAGACCCGAACATAAACCCCTTTATTCGCCATAATTTTATACCAACATAAACTGATAGTATCAATCACAGTGATTGATTGACATGCATCGATGTGAGAGATTGGATGGTGATTCAAATGGTGAAATAACGTTAACCGTTCATTTTAATTACATCACAAAATTAAGCACACTTTTAATTAGTGTTACACATTTGTTTATGGCCCATGAATTTGACGCATGGCATTATTCTAATTATGTTTACTGGTAACGATCTCATTTCATTTACATTGATGAATTGTTTGTAAATTATGCACAATGAGAGCGAATGAGATGTGAAATATAATAGACATAGTTACATGGTGACATTTGATCCTGTATCATTTTTCGCATATGAAAAAAAAAAAAAAAATATGAACGAATGGAATTTGTGGATAATCAACAATTATTTGCTTTCGTTTAGAAAGTCATATGCAAAAGCAACGAATTTATTATTTCAAGTCTCATTACAAATGGTTTAGTTTTAATTAAACTTTACACATAATGTGAAAATGTCCATCGCATGCACATAAATTATGTATTTTACCTCTAGAAAAGCGAACAAACGCGATTGCTAAAATTGTAAAAGCTTCTGCACTGCAAAGTGAATAGACAACATGAAATGGCTTGATTGGTTCTGCGTGAACAAGACTGAATTGGTTGATGTTGCATCATTGCACAAAATTGAATGGAAAAAGTGCATTGGTTCCCGGGAAAAAGCATTTCACCGTTTTTAGGCAACGAAGATAAATGGTGTGTGCAGCAACATATTCGGCTCAACACAGCCGAACAATAATTTGTGCACAAAATTGTGTGTGTATGTGTGTGTGTGTGTCGACAATGGATCGTTGAGTTGATCGTAGTCATTGTTGTAAAATGGCCAAACTGAAATGTAATATAATACAGTTGTTTGTTATGTTGGTGCATAATTGATTCATATTTCATGTGTCTAGATATTTTCCAGGCAAAAGTCTGTGTAAATGAGTGAAAAGCTGTTACCAACAAAGAATTCATTGCATTCAAACATAATTTCCCATTCTCTGTCTGTGTTTTTGTGTGCAATTCTCACCGCAACTAATTATTAGAAGCCAAAACATAGTATACAAGTCGCTTTGACAGCTTCAAATTAGAGATGCACAAATATAAATGATAAAATTCAATGCAATTTTTAATGTCGCATTGTTGTCCAAAAATCAAAATACATTCCATCGGTTTAATTAATTACTTTATTCTTTATGTGAAAATATTATCATTTTCGATACGAGCAAATGCATAATTGTGAATACATAATAATATAAATGACAACATCAATACGAGAGAAAGGACACACACACAGAAAGAGAGAGAGAGAGAGAGAGAGAGAGAGATTGCAAATTTGCACACAAAAACCATCCGGGTTATTGAGCTCAGCCAAAAGCAATAAAATTAATTATCTCGAGCGTTTCGAAAAATTCCAAAAATTGCAAATTCCCCAAAAACGTTTAAATGTCAATTTATTGAACAAACAACAATTTTATAATTGTTTTAATGGCACACACACATTATGCACACACAGACACAGACACAGATACATACACAGACACAAATAGGATGCAGGTCCGTTATACGAAGGGATGGGAAAACCTGTAAGCGGTTTCTGTTTGGCAACAAATTTCACATTCTGCATTTCTCTGAATTGGATTGTTTTTAGATAAATTAATTTCAAAATAAATATGAATTTTGAGGCGGTTTCACAACACAAAGGTTACCCTGATGCGGTCGAAGCCGTTTTCCTCCAGAATTGTACTAAAGCATCAACAACGTTCAAAAGAGAAACATTGACATATTTTATGTGGTCACCGTTTACTATGTTTGCGTGTGTATGTTTCTATTTTAAGCAAAAACCAAAAATATATTTATCAAAATATGCAATGTTAGTATTTTCACATATCAAATTGATTCGTATAAAATGCAATTAAATAAATATTTCCCACATTCACGCAGTTTCTCTCTCTCTCTCTCTCTCTCTCTCTCTCTCTCTCTTTCTCTCTCTTTCTCTCTCTTTTTCTCTCTCTCACTCTCTCAATCTTTTACGCATTTTTTTGCAATTATTTATTAATTTGTAAATCGGTTAAAAACTTACTCTGAATGTATATCTATATTCTGAGTGTTTTTATTCTTTTTATATTATTGAAACTAATTAGGTAAACTTTACGAAATCGTATGCATTCATGAATAAACTATCGTTTGCTGAAACATTCTCAACCCAGATTTTTCCCTAACAACATCCCTCCTTCTGTCATTTCGTTATTATTTCATTCGAATTTTCACATGAAAATGTGAAATAAGCTCGTTAAAATCGAAACAAGTTTTCCATTTACATTCGTTGGGTGTAAATAAATTTATTGATGCATTTATTTCGTTCATTTTATTTTCTATGGCATTTTGTATAGTTATGTGTGGCTTTGATGTTGTCACACTAAATTAATTTGTTTATTTGTAATGCTTTTGAAAATGTTTGATTTTTCGCTATATAATTTTCGATTGGATGATTTGTAGCAATCGTCATTTCCATTGAAATGTGTCACATGCATTTTGCAAATTGTTTCATTACTATGTTAACATTCTGCTACAGACATATTTTTTAGTTTGCTCAGTGTGATTGAATGTTAATTTTGCTTTGGAAAAATTTAAATTGTACGAAAGATACAAGTACAATAACGAATAGAGAATTAATTAAGCATAATATTCACTTTACATTTCAACAAAATGAACGCTGTTTCCTATATTGCATCATCCCACGATACAAAACAATCTCAATTTGTAAAGGGAAAATTATTAATACAAATGAATGACATTCATTAGAGCCATTGGAACTTTATACCATCGATCTTCATAAAATATGCCGTCACGTTTTCTCGTTCAATTTCCTTCCTTTTTGCATTCGCCAAAGTGTCACAAATTAAATGATTACTTTTCACTTTGATAGTAGCCGTATTTAATGCGCATCGCCGTGTGCTCGGTCAGGTGTACGAACATAACCACACATCATCAACATCTCTGTATATGCAAATGAAATGAAAATCCCCCATTGAAAAGCCGGTCGCATACATTTTAACTTGAATGTATAGAAAGAGAAAAATAGAGCGAGCAAAGAAAGTCAGAGAGAGAGAGAGAGAGAGAGAGAGAGAGAGAGAGAGAGAGAGAGAGAGATTGAAGGAAAGAGAGATGGAGAACAAGAGAGAGGGAAAGAGAGAAAGAACGAGAAGAAATAAGCAATGGTAGTGGGCGAAATAGAGGAAATTCCATTTTTAAATGTGCATTCAAAGAGTGCCATTTGAAATTCAGTCTCGAATGGAAGTTTATGTTAATTATGCGCGCACTGTGAATCCAATTATGCCACACTAAATAATGGATGACCCAGTATAGCCGCTGCCGCGACCAATGGCCCAATGTATTCGAGCAAAAAAGTCGATTGAAGTAGCTTCTGTGTATTTTCAGTAACTTTCAATTCAATGGTGTAGAATGTATTTTGGATTTCATTCGGTTCTTTTTCTCTTTCTTTCTCTCAAACTCACTCCTTCTCTCTCTCTCTCTCTTCTCCGTCTTCTCATTCATTTCAAAACATCTTTCAATTTCCACTTTAACGAGTTTCACTTGTTTTCCAAAAGTAAATTGGATGTCTGGGAAAAGTGCTCATATCGCAATTTAAATGTAAATATTTATCGCACTTTTTTTTTCTCGCTTTCACACAAATTTTTCCCAATGACATGGCCAATTTTGTTTGGTTTTTATGTTGTTTTTACTGTCACTGAATAAAAAGGCCACACCAACACATCGGACAAAATTGAATGTGTCGATGATATCGAATAATTTTTATCAACAGTACGATACTAGGTCCATAACCATCACATGATCGGTGATAACCTCGATGAAAGAGCATATTTGGTGCAAAATGAAAGAAAAAAAAAAAAAAAAAATCTGGCGAATAACTGCATTTATAATGACCAATCATCGTTTATTAATTTATTCCAATCGATACTTATCAAATTTCTAATTGAGTAAATTGCGATAAATTGGATTCATTAATTAAGCAAGCGATTTTGCGCTTAAACAGTTCCGGCAAACAAAACAATCACACATACCCTTGTTTGCCCTTATTGATTTGTTTTGTGCTGTTGTTGTTGTTTTTTTTTTGCGCTCGCTTTCTCTCTCTCTAAAGCCCAGCACAAACAAACAGTTCAAAGACATATAAAAGTGGGAAAATTATCGTTGGCATTTATGGATCGTCTATGGTTGTATTCGGTTCGCTTTCAATGCAAAACAGGCGAAATTATTGATTTCTTTTGCATTGTCGCATTCTGATGGTGCGTTGTTGATGAAAGCAAAAGAGCGCTTTTTTTTATATTCACAGCTAAAACGGTTCGACATGGGATGAAATTCATTGATAGAGAAAGAGTAAGCGAGCAATCGGCCAAGGAATAGAGTTATGTCACATAACTTATGTGAGAGAGAAAGAGAGAGAGAGAGAGAGAGAGAGAGAGAGAGAGAGAGAGAGAGAGAGAGAGAGAGAGAGAGAGAGAGAGAGTGAGAAAGAGAGAGAGAGTGAGAAAGAGAGAGAGAAAGAGTGGCCGTGCGAGAATCAATGGAAAATATGAAAGCAAACAAATGATACGAACAAGCCAACGAACTGATATGTAAATAGCGATGTTGGCGAATGATGATGACATTCAAAACGGATACACAATTCCCAGCGCTATCATTTTTCCCTCTCACTATAGTATTGCATTGAAATCATTGTCGAATGGCAAAAACAAAAACAACAATAAATTTCAGTTCAATGTTTTTCGGCGGCTTTTTCGTTATGTCATGATGATCCATCTCTCTACCACTATGAATACAAATTCTCTTGAAAATTTGGAAAAAGAGAACAGAGAGATAAATAGAATGAAAATGAAATGGAGAGAAACAGAGGAAAAGAGAGACAGAGAAACCCAACGAGAGCGGGAGAAAAAAAAATGAACGCAAAAATAACGAAATAAACGGGCAAAACCATCGAACAATGAAAATGGATTCGAGGCTTTATTCCATCACCATTGGATAGTGAGAGAAAAACGCAAATTGATAGCGAATATGAACTCATATTCGGGCAGCGTAAACGTCATCATTGTCGCAATACCAATGGAAAAATCAATAATGCGCGCTATCGTGTAGATTAAGCCCAGTGAAATATGAATGAATCTATAGAATGCAGGCAAAAACAACAGTATTGGAGTCGAGCAAACACAAAACAAACAACAAACAAAAAAAGATACACAAAAAAAAAAGAAAAAGAAAAAGAAAAATGATGAGTCTGAAAAATGAAAAGTTTCATCCAAACTGAAACCGAATGAACATCCGACGAGACGAGGTGGTCCTCGCGACATCAAAATATAAATATTATAGAAACATATCGCCATAGGAAATAGCAAACTATTCCACTGAAATGATGTGATTTTCGGCTAGAAAAAGCCAAACGCCATCGAATTGGCACAGCTTGGACACAAATTTTGTTTACTTTCTCTTTATCTGGTGTGCACTTCGTCGGTGGCAAAAATCCAAAATATAACAGTTGGTCTCTCGTTCTTTTTTTTTTTTCTTCTTGTCACACTCAGCAAAACTCGCAGCACTGAGAAATAGAAGAAAAAAACAAATTGGGATAAAAACAACGACAAATGAGCGTACATCTTCTTGTCGAAACAAAAACAACAAGAAAGAAAAAAAAAAACTCGAACCAAACACACAATCTCCAACAAAACAGCTTACGAATTGTGCAATGTGCAGACACCATGGAAAAACAAAAGAAGAAAATGAAAATGCTGAGCGTCAAAATGGAAACCGGACAAAAATGCGACAGAACACAACAGTTTTGTAATGAACAAACCATTGGGCCGAATATTTCGTTTTGTCGCATCACTGCAAATAGTGAAGCAAAAGCATGAAAAAAAAGCTAAAGGAAAAACTACAGAAAAAAAACCGAAGAAAAAAAAAAATGAGAAAAATGTGCGGCTGCTTCAAACGATAGCAGTCACAGAGTTTCCCCTCTTATAATCTTATCTTGCTCAGGCTTCGGTTTCCTCGACACGATATATCGCTATCACTATCGTTGTAATAACTTGCGAAAAAGCTATTTAAAAATGGAATTATTCTCTCCATTTCTCTCTGTGTGTGTCTGTCTCCCTCTCTCTCTCTCTCCCTCTCTCTCTCTCTCTCTCCCTCTCTCTCTCTCTCCCCCTCTTTCTCTCTCCCTCTATCTCTCTCTTTCTCTATCTTTCTCTCTCTTTCTCTTTCCGTTTTTTCATCTCTCAGCATTTCTGTGTGTGTGCAAAAGTTGACTGTGACTTTCTGCCTCGTTTGCCAAACTCAATGAACACATCGATCCTTAAACCAAAAGCATTGTCAGCAACCAAAATACCACATGAACTCTGCGACACGAGAGAAAACAACATGAGTGAAAAAAAACAACTTAATCGGCATAAATTTATTTTTGTTCAATGTTCGATTTACCTATTGTTTCGCATCAGCATCATTTGTTTTACAATCAACAAGAAAAAAAACAGTTTTGGGGGTGGAAGAAGACATATAAAAGAGAAAGGAATGACAAAAGTGCAGATAGATATAGAGAGAAGCATGTGAAGAAAATGCAAAAAAAAAATGTTAACATGAAAAATATCGAATCGTAAGGAAAACTGGAGAATGAAAAACAGAGAACAAAAATTTGCAAATAACAACGTAAACCAAATCACTTCGACTTTGAAATTGCTGAATAGAAAAAAAAGGAACGAAAATGCATATTTTTCCTCTCTTACGAAAAAGAACAGATTTAAAAGGCCGCTATACATTTTTGAACCAGATTCGGTTATAGCCATCGGTTCTTTATAACGAATTGTACACCGACACAACCAGAGTGAATTTATCGATTTGATTAATGTCATCGTTGATACAATTGAAAGTTTCGAAACGAGAGCATCGAAACCAGTGTTTCTATTTTTTCTTTTCCACATATACACAATATCAACCATAAACAGTTTCGATGATTCTGAGGCGCATCGTTTCTAAAATATCGATTAAATTTGTAATCAAACATAGTGGGAAATGTTGTTCAAACCGAACCACCACTTTTCCAATTTTTCTATTTATATTGGTTTTGTGTTCTATTAAACAAAATAAATGGAGGCCAAAGTGAAAATTAATGGCAATAACATTGCTCAACAAAATATAAATAGAATGAACGAGAAAACAACACATAGAAATAGGAAAGAGAAGAAGAGAGAGAAGAAAAAATCCAATTTTATATTGAATGCACCTTTTTCGTTGAAGTAAAAAGGACTCTTTTGCCGCAAGTAAATCATTTAAGTGCAGCCATTTCCATCGAAGGGAAAAATGTGACTTGTCCAACAGAGCAACAGACTCTCAGAGAATAAAGAGAGAGGAACAGAGAGAGAGAAAGAGAGAGAAAGAGAGAGAGAGAGAGAGAGAGAGAGAGAGAGAGAGAGGAAGAGAGAGAGAAAGAGAGGAAGAGAGAGAGATAGAGAGAGAAAATTTGAGAAAAAATGTGTCGTTTCACTGCTGAAATAAAGCTGATTTCTAAGGATGGCAATACATTCTTCTTTTTGCAACCACAAAATTTTTCGCTAGCGATTTTTTTTTCTCTTTTCTTCGACACAGAGAATTTCTCCATTTTCTGCACATACACATAATTTTTGCGTTGAGAACAGAGAGCAAAATCTACAGGTCAACACTGTTACAGATTCATTGTTATTCAAAGTCCAATATCGTTTTTAATTTAATTTGCTACAAGTGAAATTGTTGGGTGTTTTGCAGTCAATGGCGCAAGGGTTTGTGGTCGAATGTGTTTCTTTCTGAGGGTTTTTTTTTTTTACTTTATTTGGTGCGCAATTTTTTAACATGAAAAACGTGTTATGTCGACAAAATATTTGTCATCGTCCCCTTTTTTGCATTTGAAAATGCTTTCATCGTTTTCGATTAGTTTTCATTCTTCTTCTTTTTCGTTTCGTTTCGTTTCATTTTGTTTGGTACCTTGATTCGATTGATGCCTAACAACATCCTTGGGAAAAGTTTGAGCCATCATTTGTTTGGCTTCAAATTTTATACATGGCATGCAGTGTAAATGTTTTGTGCTGAAGGAAAAAAAAAATTGACAATAACGGCGCTTTGGGTTCAAATTCAAAGAATTTCTCATGGAATTTAATACGGCTTTGGAAAGCCTTTCGGTGAGATGGCATTTTGTAATAATGAAAATCCTTGAGAGAGAAAAAGAGAAAGATACACAGAGAGAAAGAGAGAGAGAGAGAGAAAAAGAGAGAAAGTTACACAGAGAGAAAGAGAGAGAGATAGAGCGAGAGAGACTCAAATTCAATCAATTCTACTTGAATGGTCGAACGTCACCCTCGGGCGACCACAATTTCCAATCACGAAAAATTTTATTCATTTTTTTTTTTTGTTTCTTCGTTCTATCATCACACATACAAAACATTTCCAATTTGTTGACATAAAATATTTAATGTAAATGAATATCATTAATGAATTAATCGGAAACTTGTTTTTGTTTGAATTATTATGCAAAGCATAAATGTCCGGGAATTAAATTTTTTTTCTCTCTCTCTCTCTCACACACTCTTCTTTTCCAATTTCCTCTTGATAATGATATGTCGGTTTTATTTTTGGCAAAATAGCAAGAGGAAATGAGAGATTTTCAACCAGCAGCTGCAACAATATTTACATTTTTGATAAATTTTTTTTTTTTTTTTTCATAAAACTTTACCATTTTCATGACATAATTCACTCATATGCTATCGATTTATAATATTGAAAATATACACATTGTTCGTATAAAGGCAATTTTGCCAATGGGTGAGATTATGCGGGAATTTAAGTATGCGAGCATCTGTTTACTCAGTCTTTGTTTGATCGAACGGATGAAAATAGCTCAAGTTTATTTTTCTTGTTTTGTGTACTTTTTTTTTTTTTTTTTTTTTTTTGAAAAAATTTAAAAACAACAACAACAACTCGCTTTTCAATTCAACCGAAAATCCATTAAATTTTCTTAAAACAGCAATCAGCTGTTTAATTGGCTCAAATGCTGTAAAATTCACGTTAAACACTGTTGAAAGTAAAGTGGAAAACTTAGCAATTTGTTGAAAATAGTCACTCGGTATTGCTTCTACTGATTTTGCTACTACTTCTGCTGGCGAGCTGAAGTATACTTTCGTCAGGTCGTTAATACATTTCCCGTGAAATGTTCCGTGCAATTTATTCCAAGGCTCATTGTCGATAACGACTGGAACGAGAAAATCCCAAATTAATATTACTTTCAGCAAATATCAAAAAAGTAAATGCTGAAAAAAAAAGAGATAGAAAAATACTGAGCTCTCTCTTTCTTTTATCTGACAGAGGGAGAGAGAGTGAGAAGGAGAGAGAGTGAGAAGGAGAGATAGTGAGAAGGAGAGAGAGAGAGAGAAGGAGAGAGTGTTAGAGAGAGTGAGAGGGAGAGAGAGGGAGAGAGAGGGAGAGAGAGAAGGCGAAAGAAAGAAAGAAGAAAAAAGAGAAAAATAAGAAGTGAAAGAGTGTAGGAGAGCATGGTATTGGGAAGAAGGGGAACAGATATAGATGCTAAGAACAAAAGCGAGCGAGAAAGATGGATCCATTAGCATCATCGAATAACTTTGATCGCGTATTGTTTAACGAACGAAGAAAAAAAGAAGAAGAAGAAGAAGGGGGAAAAAATATAAGAAACTTGGAAACTCTTTCGCTTGGTAATGCGGTGTCATTAAGATTTCATACATAAATAAAGGCAGGCTTTAGATGGTGTGGCACATTTACTTGGTCTCCATATCGACCACCTGCAACACTTTGGTTAAGCGCCGCGCGCTCTCATTGCAAACAACAATAATATTTGTTTTCGAAAACTTTTTGCCAGGCATTTTGTGTTTTTCGTCAACGGATCTGTTTAATGTTTTCACTTGTCTGCATTCGTTTCATCGGATTTCGACAGTGTTTTTCCTCTCCATAATAAACATTGCCGTTGAAGATGTTGTTTGCACTTTGCCATCTCTCTCTCTCTCTCCCTCTCTCCCTCTCTCCCTCTCTCCCTCTCTCCCTCTCTCCCTCTCTCTCTCTCTCCCTCTCTCCCTCTCTCCCACTTTCCCTGCCTCTTTTGCTCTCTCTATGTGTGTGTGTGTGTGAGTGGATATGCTTGTATATATGTTTGTGTTCGTCCATTGGTGTTTGGTTTCATTTCAACACTAAAGTTCATTTCAATGTTTACCGAATCGAGAGGCAAGCGCCCCAACTCAAAATGCTTGTGGTTTTTCGTATTTTCGCTCTTCGGCTAAATGATATTTTCCACTTTAGTGAACATTTTCACAAAAGAAAACAAACTTTTCGTAGTGACGTTCATTTTCTCATTCGCTTTCGTCATTCGGACATTTTTGAAGTAATTAAGTGAACGGGAGTAGAAATCATTCAAAGGCCGTGAACATTCAAAAGACATTCTATAGCAAAAACAAAACCAAAAACCGAAAAAGTAAAGCAAAAACCAAATAAAAAAAAACACAAAAATTGGAACATTCTCTTACCTCTTTACATTTTTTACCATTGATGAAAGATCAACTTTCACCGTCATCACATTTTCCGCCCTCATCACTGCCATCCCCTTTCATTTCGGACTATTTCACTAATTTAACTGTGTGCTTGATTTGCGTACACCGTGTTACGTGATAATTTCGCATGTTGGAATCCGAAACGTACACAAATTAAATTCCTAAACAAACATTCACAATACATCTGCAATCATTCGTTCTGCGGTATTTTCATATTCATTCGCATGTCAACGGTGTGGAACGATTTTTTATTTTCTGTCAAAGAGAGGGAGAGGGAGAGAGAAAAGGAAAGAAAAAAGGAAGAAAAGACACATTCAATTAATAACATAAAGAACTATCCAATGAATGAGAGCGACCATGATGAATGCTCTTTTTGGAATTTCAACGAACAAATAAATTTTACCGAATAATAAGAAAATTCCAAACATAATTTAAATGCAATATCAAAGCATGTAGATCTTCATTATATAATATTCTGTCATCAATTTAACCATTTTATTATAAAATTCAAAGTTACTTTATCAAATGTTAAGTGCATACGATGCCTGTTTACTTTGAAAATGAATTTTCATTTGGTCATAATGTTTCTAACATTTAAAATGAATAAATTAATTGAATTTCATTTCCGTGAATTTTCATAGCAAAAATATGTATATATATTGAGATGTGATACACGTGTACCCAACGGTAACAGATCCCTTATGGTATAAATATGATTTTTGAACAGTAAATTTTGGGCTGTTTTGCGACTAATTTATCTAATGGATGAACTTGAGAATTAATTATGATTTCTATGAATTTTAAGAAATTTCCTTGAGTCTCATGTACTTCAATTCAAAATGAAGGTGAAATTTTGCTTTGAAAATTCGTAGAATTGGACATTTACGAAGAAATTTTCATTTTCGTATTTTTTGTTGGATGGTTACAATTTTGATGGTTTTAGCACATTTCTATTTGATGAATGTTTGAATCAAGTCTGCGTCTGATGAACTGTCAAGTTTTTATTTCAAAAAATGTCGTTTAAATTTTTTAGTAATATCGACTATAGTAAAGGAATCTAACAAATGTTTTTTTTTTTTTTAATTAAACAGTAAATATTAATTCTCAACTTTTTGTTTCCTTTTATTTTCCAGGTAAGTCGAAATGGACATCAATATGTAAAATTATCGTATTATCATTTGTGAACCATCGAATTATACTTGAACTATGTTCTCGTGTTCAACGACAGTAAGTAAATATTTACATAAAATGGTTTCAACATTGTTGAGAAATGTTAAAATAATAAGTTGAATGTGATATAGAAAATGGCCATAAGCAGCAATCATATCACATTGACTTAAATTAAACATCAAAGAAAGCAAAGTCCTTAGGGAATCGATTCAAGGGAATAAAAAATTGAATCCAATCATATTGGGTTCGATTCGTATTTGCCCATTGCGAATTATGTTCTCTCGAAAAGGTATTTATCCAAAGAAAATGCATAAATGGTAAAATGGAGCATGGTAACAAAAGTTTCCAAAGCCCAACAACATTTCATCTTCGTTTTTGTTTTGTTTTTTTTTTTTCGTTTCATTTTGAAATTCCCTTGAGCAACCATTATGCGAATACTCTATATGCTGCACCTTGGCTAATTTCATAAGCAATTGGTTTTAGCGATTTCTTCAATTCCGACCAACACATTTCACAATATCATTTATTAATTTATTGATGTTTCCAATTTTCCACTAATCTCATGACACATCAAAAACCCCCAGAAAATATTACAATTTTGTATTTTGTATTTTGTGGCCAATGGTATTGCTCGATTTGAATTTCATTGGAAAGTTATTGGTTTGGCAATGCTTATCTTTTAGCGATGAATGCCAAAAATGTAATTCCATAAGATACAACAAGCACACATGCTGAGTTATGTTCGTCCCCACAACGATTAATACTGAAATGACTATGTTTTAAGGTATGTTGTAAAGAGACATAGTTGAGAATTTTCTAGTTCACATATGGTTGTAGCAGCAACCAGATTGGGGAATGATTATGGTGGCAATGGTTTGTATAACTAGAAATTGCTTACGAAATTCAGGACAAAGTTAGTGTGTATTCATTGTTTCTCAAATGTAAAATGTGTGTGCATACGCATAAATTATTTATTGAATGGCGTTGAGGGCAATGGGCCAATCCTAAAACTCCCATCATACAATACATGCATGCATGCATGCAACATGAATGCTCATTCATTTGCTCCTTCCTATGTTCATTTTGTTCGCTCATTTATACGGCAATACAAAGCAATAATTTAATATACTGCAGGCAAATCGGTAGTCATGACAAGAAAACGCAACTTCGTTACAAGTAACAAGAGTCAAAATGGAATATGAATTTTCATTACGACGAAGAAATTCATCAATAACGCAAAACGATATATATATTTTACATAACATGTGCAAGCGGAAAATCATTTTACCTTTTACCGTTCGATGTTAGTTCGATGTTAAGCAAAAGCACATTCACATATCATGAAGAGGTCAACTACCCACACCCCAAACAAACTAATTTTCATTTTATCGAAACTCAACTGAATATATAACGAGCTAAGTGAAATACACTAGAACCCAACACATATACACACACACGCCACTGTTCGATTTTTCTTCTCAAGACGCGCAACCTATGTGAATTCGGCTAAGAGAGAGAAAGAGAGGGACCATACCAGCACATGCATTTTATGAAAAACAAAACTTTATTTATGCTCTATTAAAATATAAATAATTAATGCATTGACTTCTTTGCTCATTGCCAAATCAAATACATTGAATTCTTCAAAAACGACTCGGATACATCTCAAAGCTCAATAACAAAATGCCGTCGTTTGCATGTAATATATTCAATCAATGCCTGGGCAAATTCAATTTTTGGCTAAAAATCGCTTGGCTGGCATAACATGTTCGCTCATTCTACGAGAATTAAATCGTGCGTTTGCATAAAAGAAACGAACATTTATCCCTTTTCATCGATGGAATCAGCCGTGTTACACTTTGTTTTTCGAAAATTATTCAAAGTAATTTGTTCGGTAAGGCGATACCATTCATTCCAACAAGAACGGCAGTCGGTATGAGCAAATAAGAAAATGACAAAGAACGAAAAGGAAAGATAGTTAGGAATGGAACAGAGCGTGCGGGGGAAGAAATAGAATAACAGAGCATGTACGCGATTTGTAGTAGCAATATTCCTTTGACACGCTAGCACCCGAATTCATTGACTTTTATTCAACAATATGGCACGGAGCGAGCATATTACATTTCAAATGGAAAATGAAACAGAAATGTATAAAATGAAATAAAAGTAAATTGTTGTTGCTGTTGCTGTTGCTGTTGATAATGTTTTTTCACTCGCTTTCTCTCTCTCTCTCTCTCTCCACCTCTGTCTCTACATTTGATTGAGGTTTGTTTGCACTGTTCACTTGTTTTTTTTTTTTTTTCTTTCATTGTTTCGTCTAACCTCAGCGTGTTACAATCAACCGAACAACCGTAACAATTCAATAGTAGTAAAGGTGGTAAATGGTATGCGGAGCGTAAAATTTCAGCGCCACAAACGAGCCAAAGAAATGGCAAGATACCTGAGGCCGTTAGAATTTTATGATAACGACTACTTATACATTCAATGTTCAAACAAATCGATACGATATGGCAAATATGTTCTCATTTTCATCACAGACACATAGTCCATGCATGCAGGCGACAAACCCATTGCAATAACAAACCAATGAATACGAACAACAGCAACAACAACAACAACAAGAGCAACACCAATACCATTTTCAAAATCGGAAATTCATCCTCGGGGAACAGTTTTCTAAGCGAATGCATAGGGCCCTATCACACATACACAAAACTCGCACGCACAAAATGCGATTAATGCCATATTCAAGGCAAAAACAGAATGTCTTTCCTACTGTTCTTTACATTGAATTTATTTTTTCATACAAATTTTGCTTCTTCCTCTCTCTCTCTCTCTCTCTCTCTCTCTCTCTCTCTCTCTCTCTCTCTCTCTCATACACATGCACTGTTTCTCTTTTTTTCTCATTCTCTATCTCCAATTTAGTTACTTTATTTTCATGGGTGCAAATGTTTTCTAATTTAGACAACTGGCAACACTCAAACACGAATTTTCCAAAACGCCAAATCTAATTTCCATCACTGCCACTTGCCGGGTTACTCTGCTTTTTACGACTTTAATTCAATTTCGCCTTCATTTCCGATGTCAGTCCAATTTTTCGAGTACCATCTCGTGCCTCGAACTCTGTGTTTTGTGTCAATGCATTTACAAACCATTTTTACTTCATCCATTCGAATCCAAATTCACATATTTAGCTAGGCTACATAGTTCATTGAACAGACATAAAAAAAAACAGAGCGAAGAATAGAACGAAAAGGCAAAAAAAAAAAAAAAAAAATTATGAAGAAAAAATGAGGAGAGAAATAGGAAAACGAGAGGAAAACACGGAATATAATCCAAAAGGAATGAGAAAAAAAAAAACAAGGAAATGCAAAGAAAATCCAAGTACATGAGTAATGACTTTTCTAAATGTATTTGCAATTAGTGTAAATTGTGAAGAAATGAACAAAAAAAGAAATTCTAATTTAAAAGTCATAGCCATTGGTTTGAAATGCTGTGTTATTTAAATTGCCAAATTCCCACATTTGATTGCGTCGGTTTTGTCGGCATCGATTCAAAATTACTCGTTTTCCAGCATCAACATCCAAGCAATGGCCATCAGCTTTGTTAACAATCCATTTACGTTCCTATTGAAAAGAATGGCACAACATTATTTACGTTGATTTTTTGAACTTAGAAATATGTGCAAATCCTGAATTGCTTACAATATCGTATTTCCAAAGCATTTGCAAGCCACGTCTTTGATTTTTTAAACATGAAACAATCCAAACTGTATTGGAATACTTTTTAACCAAACAATTTGGTTCGAATCGAACTCGTATATCATGTTTCAATGTTAAACTAAAACTTTGTGCTAGATGCGGAGCTGAAATATTTTGTGAACATGAATATAAACCAATCGGTGCAAATGTTTGTTTGCTCATAGTGTCAACACATAAATTTGTGCCCAAATTTTTAATTGCACCATATGCATAGCTTGGCTCATCCAATGGATATTGATCAATCAAATCGAATGCAACATTTTCCAAAAACCATTTAAATGGTTTACATTTTAAACGTTCTCGTAATGCTTTTTGTTCACTCAAATCACCTGGATCAAGATTTTTAAAAACTTTTGATTGCCGTTCATATACAATTTCTTTGTATTCATCCATCCATACTTCAGCGACTCGCTTGTAATTCTAGTAAATTAAAATAATTTATTTTTGAAATGGATGTGCTTCATTGTTGATGTTTGAATGAAAGTTTCAGATTTTTATTAAAATTACAATTTACGCTACTTTTAAAGTCGAAACTTTCATTTCAGAATCAAAATTCAACATTTGTAACAAAGAATTACAAGAATTTGTAATAATGATATAAGTACTTACTGTGTTCACAAAATCGTATTTGATATGCTTATTCACGGATTTTGGCCGATAGCGATAAATGTGACCAACACGAGAACATGTCGTTTCAAGCATTCGACCGCCGCATTGCCAAATTTTGAAACTCAATTCATATTGTTCACCGCCTATCGATTTACAACAAAACAATTTCAAACGAAATTAAACTTCAAAGTATATTTTCAAGTGTTTGAAACACAATAACATTGATAGAGTTACATTTCAAAAACTTACCGTATGTATTTAAACCCAAGTCATATCCACCAAGTTCCCAAAAAAATTGTGACGTAATTACAAATAAACCACCGGCCATGATGGGCGTTTCAAATGGTTTAGAAATATGTAAAACTGTTGTTGGCAACAATGGCAACAATTTATATTTTAAATTCCAATTGAATGCACCTCGGCTTGCGTATTTGTGATGATGGGCTTGTGCTCGATATTCAAATGTATCGTGCGTAATCACATCAATAGTTGGCAGCATAACTGTTCGATAGTTATCAAGCATCGCATCTATAACATGCATTTTCCATTTTCAGTTCGCTTTTAGTGTTAAGGGGGGGGGGGGGGGTTGGGTAAAAAAAAAGAGAAATACAACAAACCCAGTAATGGTGGTAACCAATTATGATAGGCTTCACAGTGTGCGTCGAGAAAGACTAAAACTTCACTTTGTGCCACTTTTGCACCCTCCACTCGAGCTTTAATCAAACCACTTCGCTCTTTCAGACGAATCAATTTCACAATTGGCATATACGCTTCTACATATTCGGCCAAATCATTGTTCAAATCTTCAATGGTGCTTGCATCATTCACCAATATAATTTCATTGAGAAGTTTGGCCGGTGTTCGATACCATACACTGTATAATGTTCGAAGTAATACACTCAAATGCTCATTGTGAAATATCACAATTACACTCACGCTTGGCAAATTGGCCGAATACTTTTCATGCAAACACCTGCAAAAATTGAATAACATTTTCAACAATTGATTGATTTTGAATGGCGATTCTTTTTTTTTTTTTTCTTTTTTTGTTAAGAGGCACGATTGCAATGGTGCACGATTGTAAAAGCGTAAAATCTTCCATATAATAATTGTATAGTAGATAAGATCGTCAACAATTGCAAATATTTCTGTATTGCGCTTTGAAAATAAAGCAATAATTTGTTGAAAAAATGTGTTTAATTTTAGTGAGTTAATTTTTATAAAATAAATGAAAAAAAAAACAACAAACTCACTCTTGTGGTCGTAAATCTTTGAGAGAGCGATTCAATGCAATTTTATCACTTAAATATCCATTGTAACCATGTGTATCGTTGATTTCCTTTGAAATTAATGGATATGAGCGCAAAAATGCACCTTTACCATGTTCACCAATTCCAACACGTAACTCTTCTTCATCAATTAAACGCCAATCATGCCAATCAATTCGTGGATTTGATTTACCATAAATAAAATCTTTGAAATTCGAATGATTTTCATCAATATTTATCAATAAAATAGTTGAAGTGATGAGAAATAAAACAAACACCAATACAATTATTTCATGTCGAAAATTTGAACATTTTCGTTTGAAATGATAAAACTTTTTCTTATAATGTCGATCTGTTAATGTAACTGTATCTAATATAGACATTTTTTCTTGACACTGACGATGTAAAATTTCATAGATGAATCTTCTTTATTATATTTAATATTCCATCAAATCAAGTGAAAAAACTTGAAATATTTCAAAATATAAAATGCTAAATACTTCACGAAGTGAAAACAATTAAAACAAGAAAGAAAAATGTTTATGCACAAATTATTCGTACAAGTTCACTTAACAAACGTTCAACACTTGAGTTGAACAATAACTAAGTGTTGATATTTGGCTGGAAAAAGTCTAGAAAAATAAATGGAATTTTTTTTTCAGATTGTATTCTATTGGTTTTTTTTATTTAATAAATTGTGATGGTATTTTGTATTTTCAAAAACAAGTGGTTTGCTTTGAACAAAACGTTTTATTTATACAAATGGTTTTATTTACGATGTTTTTTTTTTCAATATTTTTATGTCACAATAATAATGAATTAACCGTAAAAAAATGAGCACACCGTGTACTATTTGTAATCTTTCTATTTTCTCCTACAAAAAATGTTCCGTATTTTGTTAGAACATTCAGACTGATTCAATTCAATCATTTCAGCAAATTTCGTGATTATTTGGAAAAAAACGGCATTGAAATAAATATTTACTCATCTTCAAAATCCCAATCACTGTACCAATGAGCATTTTCATAAGCAGTATGATTAATATTACCAAATTGCCATTTTAAATTTGGATTGAATACATTACATCGACTTAAAATTAGTTGTTTTTTATCATTAATATCTAAACATAAGCCATTCTCTTTGTTAATGATCCATTTTTGTGTCTGTGAAAAAGAAAATGCGACAAGAAATTTAACAAACAAATCCAGCTGAATAAATAGCTTTGATTTTAAAATGCTTACCAAATCGTATCTCCAAATTTGACTATCAGATTTGATATGTTCGGGGCATGTATTTAGCCAAACGACTTTCGAATCATGTATTGACCAGCAATGATGTTCAAAACGTTGCCGTATATCATAATCTAATGTTAAACTGAATGTTTGTGTTTGTTGTGGAAAAGAAATGTTCTTTGCACATGTATATAAACCAAGTGGTGCTGGTTGATTTTGGCTCATTGTATCAATGCATAAATTAACTCCTAAATTTTGAATGCCACCGTATGCAAAACTTGGCTCATCATATGGATAATGATCCAATAGATCAAATGCAACATTTTCCATATACCATTTGAATGATTTACATTGAAGCCGTTTACGCAACGCAATTTGTTCACTTATGTCACCAACATCAATGTTTAAATAAACAAATGGACGTCGCTCGTATATACGCTCTTTGTATTCATCCATCCACACTTCAGCCACTCGCTTGTAATTCTGCGAAAATGGAAAGACAAAAACAAAAAATTTATTCAGAACAAACATGATTTGGCCCAAATGTTTACCTACACGATGATAGAAATCATAATGCAAATGCGTATTGACTGCTTTCTTTCGATGACGATAAATGTGCGCGATACGTGAACATGCTGTTTCAAGCATTCGTCCATGGCATTGCCAAATTTTAAAGCTCATCTCATACTGTTCACCGCCTATTATACAGAATAACCAAAACAAAACAAAACCAAAAAAATTATTGCGAATAATTGCACAGAAATTGTTTGAATATCGCAAAATTGCATTCTCTCATTTCACATCTTACATTCTCTCATTTTTCCTTTATTCATCTCTTGCCACCTCTCTCTCGCTCTCTCTCTCTTTCTTTCTCTCTCTCTCTCTCTCTCTCTCTCTCTCTCTTTCTCTCTCTCTTTCTTTCTCTTCCACTCCCTCTTGCTCTCCACTCACTCATGCCCGTTTCGAAATTTATTCATTGACTCACCGTATGTTTCCAATCCACTATCATATGCACCAAGTTGCCAAAAAAATTTTGCATGTATTGCAAACAAACCGCCGGCCATGACTGGACTTTCAAATGGTTTCGATAAATGTAGTTGAGTTGTTGGAAATAACGGCATTACTTTGTAATCAAAATTCCAATCAAATGCACCCCGACCGGCATAAATACTGGTGAATCCCTGTCGACTTTGTTCGAATGTATCACTCGAGATTATGTCTATGGTCGGACATACAACCGTTCGATAATCATTTGCCAATGGATCTGTTGAAGAATTTGTGGAAAATTGTTTACAATTTAATCGAGTAAGTGTTTGAAAATTGCAGAGATTTCTGCATTTTGGTTGATTAGTAAATACAAAATGAGAAAATTTGACACAAACACCCACACAGAGATATCTCTATATAGAGAGAGAAAGAGCGACACTAAATGTGAAAGAGAAAGAAATAGAAATAACATACGCAATAATGGTGGCAACCAATTATGATAGGCTTCACAATGTGAATCAAGAAACACCAACACCTCAGCTTTTGCGGCTTTGGCGCCAATTACTCGCGCTTTTATCAAACCGCTTCGTTTATTGAGTGTGATGAGCTTTACTATTGGCATATACTTATCAATGTACTTGGTTAAACCATCATTTAATCCATCCATTGTGCTGGCATCATCAACTAAAATGATTTCCTTTAATAATGTGACCGGTGAACGTTTCCAAACACTATAAAATGTTCGTATCAATGTACTCAAGTGCTCATTATGAAATATTATTATCACACTAACACTGGGCAATACAGCTGAATACTTTTCTGTTGTGCATCTGAAATACCAAAACCCATTCCACCAAAGTACACATACCATTAAACAAATGCAAAAAATGCGATTGTAAAATTGAAAATTTATTGAATGAGATAGTTCGAGGCCATAAAAAACACTTACGCAACCGGTCTCAAATCCTTAAGTGAACGATTCAATGCAATTTTATCACTTAAATATCCATTATAACCAACGGTATCATTGATATCTTTTGAATATGGCGGATAAAATGGTAAATATGCTGGCTGACCATGTTCACCTAAACCATTTCGTAAACTGTCTGCATCAATTAAATTCCAATCATGCCAATCGATTAGCTCATTTCTGCCGCTTTCTTCTATCGATTTTTGTAATTTTCGATTCAATTTTTTAAACACATCATAACAAATTCCACATATCATTGATGTTATTAGTATAAAAATGATTAAATCAAACACCTTTAGTCGAGTCGTTAATGACACACTGAAAACGGAATATTTAATTTTAAATGGAATTTTAAATTCAAAAGTGAGCTTAAAATGCGATAAAATCGATTTGAAAATAAAAATAAATTAAAAATGAAATTGTTTTTCTCTTCAAATGGCTCACCGATAATAGCGAAAATTTTTCATTTTGATTTGTCATCAATTATTTATCTAACGAAAGAAATTGTTTAACTCAGTCACACTTGCCTTTGCTATTGCGTTTCTGTAATGACAATAAGTTGAACATAATATTGGAATAAAATTGTATAAAATACAAAATCGACTAACTGTAAAACAAAATGCTCATTTAAACAGATGTTTTTTGTCAAATTTCACACATTTAATTGTGTCATCATGATATGTATTTTCGTTTCTAAAATAAAATAAAATAGACTGAATGTATACACGGTAATGATAGAAAATTTAGAACACCGCAATGATACCAAAGAAACTTTTTTTCTGAATAAATGGAGCAAAGCTATTTGTTCGGTTGGCATACATTTTTATCGTTAGTTCAGTCGATTGAATTCAACCATATTTGTCACTTGGTTGGAGTAAATAATTAAAATATGATTTATATTTGACACATTGAAAACTGTTCAAAATATCGGATCTAACTTTTTCATAAGTTTTCTGAGATTTTGCCAAGTTTCTGGAAAATATGAATTGAATACTTTGTTCAAAAAGAAATACCAACCGTTTCTAGTCGTTAGTGGTAGAGAGTTTCTTTTTGGATGCAAAGTTGCATTTACAGTTGCACCTATACGACGATGCCAAATGTATATTATTTGCACATGTTGTTCATATTTTATCGAGTGGCAAAAGTAAATCTTTTCAGAGTTATTCACAAGCAAGAAACATACAGCTAACAAATACACACGCAACACACACACACACACACACACACACACACACACACACACACACACACACACACACACACACACACACACACACACACACACACACACACACACACACACATACGATTGGCACAAACACAATCAAGAGCGAGAGCAAAAGAGACAAAGGAAAACAGTAAATGAGTACAAGTAGAGAAAAAGAGTCAAAAGAAAGAAAATAATGTAATGAGAAGAAAAACTGAAGCCAAAGTTATAACTAACGTGTGATGTATGTTGGCATGCAAAACTTGAGAGCTGGTTTTGTGGCACGATTTCATGTCGCCAGAGAGAATATTTTCCAGTGTCTGCATTATGTTTGAATTTTAGCGCTTACTTGATGCCCTTTAACCTTTTAATAAGATTTCTAAGCGAACTACCAACGCAAACAACGTTCATATTCATATTCATATTTCTCTCGTCTTTTGAAATCACAACTATTAAAGGGAAAATTCTCAACACGATACGAAACCTGTTATTCATTATGTTGTAAAGTAATTTGGCTTCAAATCCGCACATTCTTTATAATATTACAAAGTGTTATTCATCATATTATGGGGAAAAATGTTATGAAAAGAATTATGAAGTATTATCATAGAAAATAATAGTTAAATGAAGATGACAAATGTGATATGCAAGAGTAAAAAATTGTGAAAAAATACTAAACAAAATGTAAAAAATAAAGAAAATTAAAAGAAATGTCAAAAATCAAAGAGAAATTCAAAAAAAATTAAGTTATTGTCAATCAATTCTCCAATTAAAATTTTTTAAAAAAATTAAAAAAAAAAAATCAAGAATTATTGAGAATGCAGAGATTTGCTAAGAAAATGAAAGGCTTTTTACGATTCAAAGTAAGTTCATGATTCAAATTTTCAGGTTGCTAAGGGCACCTATCAACGACAAAACATTTTTATCAAATCGTCACAAAAAAAATACACTTTTCATTGCACTCACTGTATGAATTAAAGCGAGACAAACCATATGCACCAAGTTTCTGACTTATGCCACTGAATTTACAAATACGTGGCCGTTCATGTTTGATATTTCAAATATTTAGCTTTATATTAACACAACTGATATTATCCGTAAAAGTTTGTTATCAAACTTTAAATTGAATAAACCGCAACTATCATATTCAGGAATGTGAGATCATACACTGCTTAAAAGTACATTATGTACTGCATAATACTAAACGCATTCATTTGTATCATTTTGTTAAACAAATGCAAATGAATGCATTCAGTATTATACTTTTGTGTATTTTTTCGTACTTTTCGGCCATAAAAGCGATGTATGTGTGAGATAGTAATGTATCATTTGAAATAACGTCAATAGTGTTTTAAGCATTCAAATTTCATGATCTTCGGTCATTGAATCTAAAGTGAATAGGAGTTTCCATTTGATTTAACCATGAAAGCCAAAATTTTAATGGGGAATTACAAATCAAAGATTGGCGAAAACAATTTATCATAGACATCAGTATGCAAATCAAGAAATACCAAAACATCAATCTTTGCTACAATTACATGTGTAATTCGCGCTTCAATCAAACCTAAGTTTTAGAAGTTTTACGATTTCCATATTCGTTTCAATGTAGTCAGTGATTACCACAATCATCAGTAGTACTTGCACAATTTCGGAGAGTAATTTTGCCAGTGTATTTGAAATTCTGTAAAATGTTCGAAACACTCAATGTTTCAAATGTTCATTGTGAAATGCAATCATTATACTGGGCAACATTTGGTTTACATTGTACACATCTGAAAGAAAATTCTTTGAATTAGAGCATTAGGCTTCATCATTGGAATCATAAAAAGAGTAAAAGGGAAAGAGAGAAAGCGAGGGAGAAGAGAGAGAGAGAGAGAGAGAGAGAGAGAGAGAGAGAGAGAGAGAATAGGGAGAAGAGAGAGAGAGAATAGGGAGAAGAGAGAGAGAGAGAGAGAGAGAGAGAGAGAATAGGGAGAAAAAGAAATCCAAATGTGTGAGAGAGTTGATACGAATGAGAAAGAGATTTTTCATTCCGTTTGAGAATGCAAGAGACCCTTAAATAGATTTCATTCAATTGCACATACTTATTTGGCAATTAATCCTTTAATACCCGATTCAATCACTCAAATATCCATTCAAATTGTAAGTGTAATTAATTTCCTTTGATGGCGATTGCGATGGATATGACATTAAAAATGTTGCATCACCTTGTTCATTGTTTTCAGTATCATTTCAGTATTGTTGTTTACATTCTTTACATCTTCTGTTTTGTTGTATATAATTTGTTTGAAAAAACAAACTCAGGAATAATCATGTTTGAATTATTATTGCAAAAAGACAAAAAATTTTAAAAAATGTTTTGAACGTTATATTTTAACTGTAAGAAAATATTTCATAGTGAATTCTCGATGGTGATAGGTTCTACGCTATACTGGGGTCAATTGTGCTTGATTCAAATTTGATATCATTTTCATTGTATATAAAAATGGTATGTCGTTGTAATATTCGTTATATTAAGTCAACAATGTGATTGAATAAAAGAAATATCATGAATGCCATTGATAATATTAAATAAAAAAATAAAAAATGATAAATAAAAAATTGTCTTCAACTCATTTTGAATTCATGTGCATTTCGTCAAAATTCATGTGCAAAAATAATTAAACCAAATTTTCAAAAAAAAAAAAAAAACAAAATATCAGTATTTATGAGTGAGTGACACAATACAAAACTGTTGATACACAAAGTGTTTTTTGACCTCCTCTATTATTTTATAAAAAAAAAAATTTTTTAGAACCAAACACTCAAAAAGTGTCTTATTGTAAATTATAAACATACTTTTATATCTTGAATAATTTTTAGAAAAATACAGATACATTCGTCAGGAATGTTAAAGTTATTGTAAAATTTTTCCATCGGAGTTTGAAAGAATTGTTTTTACTTCAAAATATATTGTTACTATCGGCAGATTAAATTGGATATAAATTAACTTCACCGGAGTCAAGTCTCTTCAGTCATTTTTTTGAAATTTTAAACTTCAATTCAATCAGTTATCTTGCAATAAAATTCAGTTTAACGATGTTAAATCGAACGATTATTATTTCAATAGTTCTTGTATTCTTTTTCTCGGGAATATTAACGCAATATACCGTTGAAAAGCTACCAAGTTCCAAATATGAAGCTGCATCAATGTTTGCATTTGAATATTGGGAAGGTCTGTGTTAATATTTTTTTTTTTTTTTTTTTTTTTTTTAATTTTCAATTGGAAATAATTTAATAAATGTATTCATTAATAGAACCCAATAAAAAAATAACCAAAAATAATATTCAAGAGGCCAAAGAGAAATGGATATATTTGCTAAAAAAGAATTTATCGCGTGTTGTATATAAACTTAACACAAAAGAGATTATCGGTTTAATGATATTGCTTGCTACGAAAGCCTTATTTATAGTCGGTATTATAGTTCGTCCGGATTTTCATAGAAAAGGGATTGCTTCTAAATTTTTGTCGGTTGCTGAAGGTGTTTGTAAGCGGAAGGGTTTAAAAAAAACAGAAGGGCTTTTCGTGGGGTATGCAGCGAATGCATTGGCCACAAAATTTGGTTATATAACAACTCGCAGTTCACCTGAGACGATATCGAAGCGTAGAGAAAAAGATTGTTGATTGAATAGTGGTAGTGATTAGTCAAATCCACATCGCTATGCCATCAAAGTGTTTTTATTTGTATGTTTGAATTATGTACGAAAATATTTCATATATTTCGATTTTTGAATGTATTTGAGTCATATATAATCAATAAATATGGCATTTCTTATGCTGATTTCACTATTGAAAAGAGATAAATACACATTTCTGTTTTAATTGAGTTTTTGTTATAATAAAATGTTTTGCCAAATAACAAATTCGCACAAATACCTATGTAATCCATACAAGAGAAAAAAACTCATTATAATCCATAGAAAATGTGAAAAATTCTTCAAATAATTAAATTATAATTATTTTTAAATTTACAGATGTTTTGAAACATTTCATTTCGATCAAATTTATATCGGCGAATGTAAATTTAGAATTAAGCCCTGCATTAAATCCGGTGCATCTACAAAATATACATTCACTGACGATAGTAGATACATAAATCCCAATAAATCCATGAAGTTCATTGTAGTTGATGCGAGTATTCGACGAAAAAGGAATTGCCAACAAACTTCTATCAAATGTCGGAAATTAATGTCGAAAAAATGGACTGAATAAAGCTGAAGGCCTTTTCTAGGCTCCCGCATCGAATGCATTGGCTATCTTGGTTATAAAATGATTGCCATCTACCATAAAAATTCAGAGAGGCTTCTCTCTAAGAAAGAGTAGAGAGAAGCATTTCTAAATAAATGATAATATTGAACAAATTTGCAATCGTCATCTTTTTTTCCAACCTATTTTTGCACACGCATATTGACATGTGTTTGAGTTAACTTTGATCAATACATTTGTTATTTTTCATACTAATTTCAGTATTGAATACAAAATAAAAGTCCTTTTTTTTAAAACAACAAAATTTTTTTTTTAACCAATCAACAATTTTTAAAAATTTTGCACACTTGTGCAAAAATATTTGTACTACAAATTTTGTATAATTCAACAGAAAATATAATGTGAATATTTCGCAAAGAAATTCTTTAAATATATTTATAACACCCGTTTCAAACGGTAACTGTAAGTTTGTATATAGTTAAATGTAGAAAAATATTTATCTTTATTTGAAGATAGAAATAAATGTTTTGCATCAACATATAAAATATCATTTTTGAAGCATCTATTATAATTTCTGTATATTAATTGATTTGCATCACAATAAGACAACAGAATTTTGAAATTGTTTTTGCATTGAAATACAATATCAAATTTACTAAGTTCAAACTGATGAAGTGGAAAAAAACAATTTTATTTCTAATATGAAATGCACGATATATCGACATCTGCGTTGTTATTTTTGGAATATGAATGTTAGTACTTCTAACAAAATTATAAATGTTAATTCGATTTACTTTCAAAATTGTTTTTTCGATTTACAATTTTGAAAATTCATTTTACAATTTTATATTTACGATATAAAATATTATTTAATGTTTGATCATTTTTAATTTTCAATTTTGCTATATCTTTCTTCATTAAGACGATTTAAGAGAATTTTAGGATAAATTTTAATTAAATCGATAAAAATTCTCTAGCTTAGACCATTCTTAGACCGCATGGAGAAATACGCACATCGTAAAAGTCTATTCATCATTTGTATCTTCTTGTATTGCGATGTGCGTATTGCTGTATGACATATTTCAAATAGTTAATAACATTGATAGATGTTTTAGCTCCATCAATTTTTTTAACAAATTACATCATCCCGTAACAAGTATCTTTATTTTTATTTCTTTTTTGCATTTGAATACCTAGGCATATGTCAAATAATTTGTTTTATATTTTAAAGTTGGAATATAATGTTTATTATATTAATAAATAGATCACAAACAAAAAAATAACCAGTAATAATAAAGAAGAGGCGAAACAAAAATGGATGGATGAACTGAATGAGAATTTGTCGCTTGTTGTATATGAACCGTTGAGAATAAAAAGTAAACTTGAAATAAACTGAATAATAAACGGTACAAAATTAAGTCGCAGCGTATAAAGACACATCGTTTTGTTATCAGTTGAAAACGAAACTTTGAAATATTGATGTGCTATTATTTAAACAAAACAATGTGTCGTTATTCGCTGCGACTTATTTTTGTACCGTTTATTATTCAATTTATTCCAAGTTTACTTTTTATTCTCAGCGATTCATATAATCCTTGAACAAAACACATTATCGATCTACTTATATTGACTATTGCCGAAATATTTGTATTTTAAATGAGAAATTTCTTTACATTAGAATCATAGAAGGCGCCTATTAACGAAAAAACATCTTTATCAATTCGTCGCAAAAAATTCACTTTCCATTGCACTCACTGTATGAATTAAAGCGAGACAAACCATATGCACCAAGTTTCCGACTTATGCCACTGAATTTACAAATACGTGGCCGTTCATGTTTGATATTTCAAATATTTGGCTTTATATTAACACAACTGATATTATCCGTAAAAGTTTGTTATCAAACTTTAAATTGAATATACCGCAACTATCATATTCAGGAATGTGAGATAGTAATGTATCATTTGAAATGACGTCAATAGTGTTTTAAACATTCAAATTTCATGATCTTCGGTCATTGAATCTAAAGTGAATAGGAGTTTCCATTTGATTTAACCATGAAAGCCAAAATTTTAATGGGCAATTACAAATCAAAGATTGGCGAAAACGATTTATCATAGACATCAGTATGCAAATCAAGAAATACCAAAATTTCAATCTTTGCTACAATTACATGTGTAATTCGCGCTTCAATCAAACCTAAGTTTTAGAAGTTTTACGATTTCCATATTCGTTTCAATGTAGTCAGTGATTACCACAATCATCAGTAGTACTTGCACAATTTCGGAGAGTAATTTCGCCAGTGTATTTGAAATTCTGTAACATGTTCGAAACACTCAAATGTTCATTGTGAAATGCAATCATTATACTGGGCAACATTTGGTATACATTGTACACATCTGAAAGAAAATTCTTTGAATTAGAGCATTAGGCTTCATCATTGGAATCATAAAAAGAGTGAAAGGGAAAGAGAAAAAGAAATCCAAATGTGTGAGAGAGTTGAAACGAATGAGAAAGAGATTCTTCATTCCGTTTGAGAATGCAAGAGACCCTTGAATAGATTTCATTCAATTGCACATACCTATTTGGCAACAGATCATTAATGCCATTGATTATATAAAACCAAAAATAAAAAATGAAGTCTCACTTACTAGATTAGATCTTCGTGTTATGCCGACTGCTCACATGAATGATAGAAGTTTACTTTATACAATGAATAATAAATGGTACTTGTATCGGTTAAGCCAGATATTGCATACATTGGGGCTAAATGCCGAATACACCGCAAAAAATTCCAGGGGATGAATCGCCATTGAAAAATCATTTTCAATTGTTTTCAATGATGTTCAAAGATATTCAATGAAATTTAGCGATTTTCAATATTTGTCACTTTTATTAACATTCATGATTTTATATATGTCAAATGACAAGTTGTTAACGACAACATAATATAATTATATTATGAAGAAGTTAAAATTGAGGCATATGGAAGACCCCAAAATGTCCTGAAAATTGGAATATACACAGGGCCGTGAAAAAAGAATTCGAGCTAACTTTTATAAACCCAGCGGGGGTTTTGCTACTGGACAGGTATACTTTCAGAAAAAAGTAGTCCGATGCGGTTTGATTTTTGGTGTTGCACAGTGTAATTAAACATTATTTTAACATTCCGAAAAAAAAAAACGTGTCTATTGACAATTTTGCTACAATGGATAGAAAAACAAACCACATCTGGTAAATTAAGTTTTTTTAAATATTAAAAAGTACTATTGTGAAGATAATTTGTTGTTTTTTTGAACAGTGAACGTATTCTTTTTGAGTTAACAAATAAAGTTGAAGCGTTCGATGAAAACACAAATGGCTGAAATGAACGATATAACAACAAAAATCTGATGCATTGTTAATAAACTGTCAGAAAATCCATTGAATTTTTTTTTTTTGTTGAAAGTAACGTGAAAATGTCCGTTATTATTGAAAAAAATTTCCATTATTATTTCGAAAAAAAAAAAAAGATATTTACAATCACATTAATAACACATTACAATTGTAACGGAGACATTACTGTAATGTGTAATGTGAAATGAAACATATTACTGAAAAACAAAGTAACATGTTACATTTCACATTATAGTAACATTTCCGTTACAATTGTAATGTGTTACAGCAATTTGGGAAACCTATATTTTGACCTCCCTTATTGTTTATAAAAAAAAATGTTCTATGAACCAAACGCTCAAAAATTTTTGTACTGTAAATTATAAACATACTTCATATCTTGAAAAATTTTCAGAAAAATTACAGATACATTCGTCAGAAATGTTATTGTGAAATTTTTCCATCGGAGTTTGAAAGAATTGTTTTCACTTCAAAATATATTGTTAATATAGGTAGATTAAATTGGATATAAATTGACTTCACCGAAGTCAAGTCTCTTCAGTCATATTTTGAAATTTTAAAGTTCAATTCAATCAGTTATCTCGCAATAAAATTCAGTTTAACGATGTTAAATCGAACGATTATTATTTCAATAGTTCTTGTATTCTTTTTCTCGGGAATATTAACACAATATACCGTTGAAAAGCTGCCAAGTTCCAAATATGAAGCTGCATCAATGTTTGCATTTGAATTTTTGGATAGTCTGTGTTGATATTTTTTTTTTTTTTTTCAATTTTCAATTCGAAATAATTCAATAAATGTATTTATTTATAGAACCCAATAAAAAAATAACCAGAAGTAATATGAAAGAGGCGAAAGAAAGGTGGATAGATGAGCTAAATGAGGATTTATCATATGTTGTATACAAACCTAATACACAAGAGATTATCGGTGTAATTATATTGACTACTGTACCGAGTACGAAAGCCTTATACATAGACGTTATTGTAGTTCGTCCGGATTTTTATAGAAAAGGAATTGCCTCCAAACTTATGTCGGTTGTTGAAGGTGTTTGTAGGCAGAAGGGTATGAAAAAAGCAGAAGGACTTTTCCAGGGAAATGAATCGAATGCATTGGCTACAAAATTTGGTTATAGAGTAACTGAAAATTACCCTGAATCGAATTCGAAGCGTAGAGAAAAAGATTGTTGATTGAATAATGATAGTGCTTAGTCAAATCCGTATTGATATGCCATCAAAGTGTTTTTATTTGCATGTTTGAATTATGTACGAAAATATTTCATATATTTCGATTTTTGAATGTATTTGTGTCATATATAATCAATAAATATGGCATTTCTTATGCTGATTTCACTATTGAAAAGAGATAAATACACATTTCTGTTTTAATTGAGTTTTTGTTATAATAAAATGTTTTGCCAAATCACAAATTCGCACAATTACCTATGTAATCTATACAAGAAAAAAAAAACTCATTATAATCCATAGCAAATATGAAAATTTCTTCAAATAATTAAATTATAATTATTTTTGAATTTACAGATGTTTGAAACATTTCATTTCAATCAAATTTATATTGGCGAATGTAAATTTTCTTTTATTAAACTCGTATATTTAACTGAAGCCTGTGAATCTGCAATATCACTGACGATAGTAGATCAATGCATAAAAAATCAAAAGTTCTTATTTTTGGCTAAAATGTTAAGATTTATTTTGCAGAATTTTACTACTCTTTTGCGCAAATTTGAGAAATTAAACCTAGAATTTATTTGAACCATTGAGTCATTGGAATGTGCATTAGAATCAAGTCTCTCTTCAAAAAATGTTTAAAAATTCAGAGAATAAAATTCAGTATGGTTTCAAGAAATTATAGGTCCACTAATTTTGTCAGAGTATGCAATATTTGTAAATCTGCATTGTAGTTGATCCGAGTATTTGATAAAAAATGAATTGCCAACAAACTTCTATCAAATGTCGGAAATATGTGCCAAGAAAATAGACTAAATAAAGCTGAAGGCTTTTTCTAGAGTCCCGAATGCATTGGCTATCTTGGTTATAAATTAACTACAAATTGCCATGAAAATTCAAACCGTAGAAAAAACCATTCCTACATAAATGATAAAATTGAACAAATTTCCAATCGTCATCTTATTTTTCAAACCTGTTTTTGCACGCGCATGTCGACATGTCATTTTTTATACTAATTTTAATATTGAATACAAATTAAAAGTTCTGTTTTCAAGGCAACAAATTTGTTTTAACTAATCACAAATGTGTAAAATTATTTGTACTACAAATTTTGTATAATCCACCAGAAAATATAATTTAAATATTTCGTAAAGAAATTCTTTACATATATTTATAATACGCGTTTCAAATGGTAACTGTAAGCTTGTATATAGTTAAACGTGGACAAATTAAAATAAAGATAGAAATAAATGTTTTGCATGAATATAAAATACACTGCGTGAACTAGTTTTATCAACACTCACAGTCTAAAATTATTTCTACAATAAAAGACTATTTCATCAAGTAAATTCAGCGAAAAATGTGTTCTTCTCGCATCCAATTTCATTTTTTTCTTCTAAATGGTTTTCAGGTCGTTCAAAAGTGCTATTTTCCTCATTTTTGTTTGAATTTATTGAAAAATGCATATACCGTGATAAAATTAAAGAACATAAACTGCAATTTCAGTCCGTGCAAAATGCATATCGAATGCAAAAAGAAAACCGTTTGAAATTATTTATCGAAAATTCGAGTGAACATGGTCAAAAATATATTTGCATAAATATTAAAGAAGAGGTTAGAAGAAAATCAAAAGGTTCAAAGCAATTGATTGTTCGTGGGGGTGGAACAAATACAAAAACCCGATTTCTTCGAGTCGAAAATAAATGAATGAAAAAAAATGTTCGAATTTTGATTTTCACCCAACGTATTCATAATTAAAACGTCAAAATGATATAGATTTGGGCATTATTTTTCAGCGCATAATATATCAGTAAATTGAGTGTGTGCATATGAGCGGATAGCGTCACTTTTCGTACGGAATTCAGATAACGGGTGTGATATATGAATCGCCAGCTTATGGATACATGTTTTTGTTTCATATGAGCCATTTCAATGATGCAATTTTCATTTACTATCTAAAGTTGAAACACTTTTTTCAAGTCGTTTTCTCTCGTTCGCTCTGGCTTTTGGTTTTTTGTTTTTGCTCTCATTCTCTATTTCACTGAATTTCTCTCTCAATATCTCTCTGGCTGTCTGTCTGTCTGGTGCTTTTGCTCTCACTCTCTCTCTCTCATATACGATTCTGTCTTTCTTTCGATGCTTTTCTTTCATTCTTTCCCTATTATTATATTTTCTTTGCAACAATTTTTCGCCGTAAAAGTTAAATGCCATTAGATTAAGTGCAAAGACGATAAAATACATAGAATATTTTAATAGTTGACGTTTTCCGCTTCATCGTTTTAAGTCTCATACTCTCTTCCTCTATTTTTCTCATGCACACTTTTCTCTCTCTCTCTCTCTCTCTCTCTTTCTTTCTCTCTCTCTCTCTCTCTCTCTCTCTCTGTCTCTCTTTCTCTCTTTCCTCTCTCTCTCTCTCTCTCTCTCTCTCTTTCTCTCTTTCTCTCTTTCTCTCTTTCTCTTTCTCTCCCCCTTTTGCCATCTCTCTCACTCTCTTCCGTTTTCACATTGAACACATTATAGACTTTCACGTGCTTTACGTTGATATTTGCAAGTTCATTTCATTGGATCCATATTTACTTGGTTTGGGATGTTTGGGTAAAAGTTTTATGCGCATATAGCGTTTAATGCCGACGATTTTTCACGTTAATCGGGTGATTATCGTTTTTTTTTTTTGTGCAAAAAATGCTGAACGAACTTTCTGGCACACACACACACATATATATATATAAGGTTCACATAAAGTGTGTTTCTCATTTCCACGACAATCACCCGAACGTATATTGTAAAGTATAGAAAGAAATAATTTGTATATAATACACCGTATGGAGAACATGAACGGAAATGTATCAACTTGTCGTTTTACTTGGTGAATATTATAGCATATGGACTTGGTAAATGTGCACCGCAACTTTAACATATTACAAAATTATTTCTTTCTAGTGCTGAGTTTGAGCATTTTCTGAACTCTATACGTACGACTTTTAAGTCCGATAATATAAATACATATGCGGCCGGAAAACATAGAGATGATGTATGAGCTAAAGTATTGTTGGCATGCTCTTGCTAATATAGTTTAGTATTTAACTTACAAAAGCCAAACAAATTTAACCATCCATCGACTATTAATAATTTCGATGATATGCCATTGAATGCTTGGCAATGTTTGGATTATCACAAGAATTTTACCGCTCTTGGGGCTTTCGATGTTAATGCTTCGATCATGCTAAACAAAAAGTTGACTTGAACAATTTTTTTTTTTTTTTTTCTGATTTTATCCCAAATAAAAACTAAACCTAAATCCATTGTCGCTTGTGTGCGTGAATGAAAGGCATTTTATTTCGGCATATTTTAATATAATCAGCAATCAGCATATTATCGTTTCATCGGTAAAAAGGTTTTACTATAAAAAACACACACAATCTCTTTGGAACGTTGTTTCTTTCATACTCTCTCTCTCTATCACTCATTTCCCCCCTTTCATTATAGAAAAACAAGTAAAGGAGAAAAGCACAGGAAGCCGAGGAGAGAAAATAGAGAAATCAACTAAGATAGAAAAATCGAAGAAAAAAAAAAAAAAACTTTGATTTTATGATATATTTTCGGTATCAAATGTGTGCATTCAAGTATTTGAATAAACGATATAACCCAAAACGATCAGAAGATTCTTCGCACGGTCACTTGATTTCAAAAATGTTAAGACAAAAATTGAAGCATGCGAACAGAATGCTTATGTACCATATTATATTTGAGTTTTACTATATACGAAATGTGTGAAATCATCTCACTTAAGGCAAAAGTTTTACGATGTTTTATGCTTAGCGTATAGGGATTGCTAGTTTTTTAAATGAGACACCATGATAAAATTACAATATTCGATTTGAAAAGAGCAAAATGCACGAAGAATCATCAGCATGAAGTAAGAGAGAGAGAGAGAAAGAAAGAAAAAGAGCCGCCCAATTTGAATGTTTGAACAAAAAATCAGTCAACACTTGCAGTGAAATGTGCGAGATGGCATGACGGATGGCAGTGAGAGAAAGAGAGAGGGAAAAAAAAATTTGGAATGGGACTAAAAGGAAATGAGAATTTATAGCACCATTTTATATTTGAATGTTGTAAATATGACGAAGCATAATCTCAAAATTTATGATGAAATTTCTTTACTAGCACAAAAACTATATGGAAGCACATTTTGAGATCAGCATCAAAAAGCGCACATAAAAGACAGACAGAGAGAGAGAGAGAGAGAGAGATTCACATCAAAAGCATCCAACAAGTTCAACAAGAAGAAAGTGTGTTAGCATTTCAGCTTATTGTTCTTCATACAGTTGAATTTTCAACATGTCACATTATTGGCATGCTGTTCACACTCCACATACTCTTTTTAAAAGTATTGTAATCACATCAATGACAAACAATATTGAAGAAAATCGTCTGGTAAAAGTTGAAAATCATTCTTTTCTAACTTTCTTTTGAAAATTAGATTTTGTTTTAAGGCTGAAAACCGTTTTTCCATTCATTTTTAACTCGAACGAAAGAAACTTTTTTTTTTCGGCCAAAGAAATGGAAAAGTGTCTAGTCAAAAGTAATTTCATTGAAAGTGAATAAAATTAGTTTCATTTGACCCAAAACGAAATTATAGAACTATGTTCACATTTCGATTATATTCTAATTGAGATATAAATCGTCAAAAAAGTGTGTTGTACGAATGTAAAGTGTGGTTATATGAAATTGAAAATCAAATTCCTTCTATTGACTTTGAACCAAAAAAGGAGTAAGCAAAACTATCACCGCAATATCGTATGAAAAGTTCAAAAGTCCAATATTTGTTAAACGGCTTAACGACAAGTGAGAATATACTGGCTAACAAATTGCGACGCAGAAATGAAAAGGCACAACGAAAATGAGTAAAAAAAACACACTCACTCACACATGCACACACACACACAATCACATTTGACTTATTCATGAAGCGAACGCAAAATCAATAGAAATCCGGAGAAAATTGATTCAAACAGGTCATGCATAGATTTGGGCATCAGATGTTTTGCACTTTCATGTTTTCCAATTCTGGTTATTGTATTTTCTGGTATTTGTGTTTTGAGTTTGAAATATTTGAAAAGTGAATGGATTGCGTAACGCTTCAATGAATTCTTTTGATAAACTATATTTGAAAATTGCAGAATGATTTGGTGTGAGAAAAAGAAAGAAAGAAAGAAAGAATTGATTGGTGTTGAACATTTATCGAGTCAAAATCTCGGTGGTAAATTTATCATAGGAACCATTTGTAATGAATGAGTGTTCGCTTTAAGCGAAAACACCGTAAACTATGGCACAGCTACCAATCAAATGTGTATAGATGCCTGCAGAATCAAAAACTAAGGGAAAGAGAAAAATAAGTGCGTAATAAAAGCCGCAATGGCTGGTAAATAAAACAAAACATACGCATTTGGAGAGAAGAGCAAAATCAAGGAGCGAAAAAAGAGCGAATGAGAATGATAGAGGCAAAGAGAGACGACAAAATTGATAGAATGAGACATGGAGAAAATTAGTAAAACAGAAAATGTTCAAATTCAGTACGTGATGCGAATACTTGAAAAATACGTGTAATAAATGCATATGCCGTTGAATTTGAGTCGTCGACAATGTGCATGCTTATAGCCTGTACGACTGTACACAGCTATTTTATCGAAACAAATACAAATAATTCTTTGTTTCGCGCGCCGACCATCAACAATCGGCCAATTGGCAATGGGTAAATGTGAAATGTTCATCTCGTTGTTGTTTCGCACTCCCTTCCTCTTTCTATCTCTCTCTCGCTCTCGCTCTCTCTCTCTCACCTCTCTCTCTCTCTCTCTCTCTCAATCACTAACCGTATTGCGCTAAAAATCGATTCGGTTTTTCTTTTAACACTTCGTTGTTACGCTTTAACATGACCTCGAGCTTTCAAGCCGATAAAAAACAAAAACAAAAAAAAAATAGAACTTGTTCATATTCGGTTCGTTTCACATTTACGAAAATGTATTGTGGTTTTTGTTTGCATGACCATCATTGCGAATGGCCAATAATAATCATTTCTTATATCAGCCAGTGTTTTTGGCCCTTGTTATCGTTATGACCAACAAAATAGAGAGCACAAGAAAAGAAAAACAATAACAACAACAGGGAGAGAAAAAAACTTGGAGAATTCGGCCATTTTTCTACGTTCATTTTTGGGTTTGCTTAAAAATGAGTGCGTGTTTTGTCTTTGTATATGACTGGGGCGGACAGCGAACGGAAAAATTAGGATAATGCTATTTTTGTGAATTGGTGATAATGATTTGATTAACATGCGGCAATGGCACGTGCTTATTTCTCTTGGTTACAAATGAAAAAAAAAACAATCTTTTTACCTCAAATATGAAAAATACGAGACTAGCGAATCTCGGAGGCGAAAACACTGCAATTTCGACATGCATGAACCACACACAGTAAGGAGTAGAGAGAAGAGAGAGAGAGAGAGAGAGAGAGAGAGAGAGAGAGAGAGAGAGAGACAGATAGAGAGATGGAGAGAGAAAAAAGGAGAAACAGAGTGAGAGAGGTGAAGAGAGAAGGAGAGAGTGAGAGTGGGAAAGCAATAATTGAATATTGCCATGATGAGTCTGATGATGAGCCTAGATAACATTTCTGACAAGCAATTTAACCATGAAATATTTCGTCCATGACATGGCCTTCAAGCGAATGAAAAATTATCATTCATAAAAGCTCATCAACACACTGTATGATCGGTCATTTTTCATTTTCTGCTGTGCGAAATAATTTTCATTGGCGATGGATTTTCATCAGCGAATAAATGTTGGCTGTCGAAAAGGAGTGAATTGTATTAACCTTGTTAAATTTGTGCTTATTTTAGTATTGAGTACATTAGCCGTTTTAACTGGAACTGTTTCAAAATTGCCGAAAATCAACTGTACAAACATATCATGCGTGATGTGTTTTATTAATTAGATAAAAATAGCTGCAGTTATTTTTTCGTGGAGAGACCGTTGGTTGGAGCGAAAACAAAACTGTGTAATTAGAATAGTTGACGATATAATGATTAAACATGTTTTTTTTTTTTTTGAGAACTAAGTTGAAAAATCACCAGTTGTCAAACATTTTATTTTATTCCATTACATTCCATGCCGTGGCTACAAATGGAATGCACGATATCATTTTGACTTCGTGTTCTTCAATCGATTTTGAATTCGTTAACTAAGCACGCGATTTTACAAACTGCAACTTGTTCCCGTTGCCATGCCTGTTTGCATTGGACGATGTATCTTTCATTCGTTTGTTCGTTTAGCGTGTTTTTTTCCATCGACTATTTGCCTGATAAAACGTAAATTAACCAAAACTCGAAGCAAAAGAACCGAGCAAAAGTCAGCCATACCAATTTTGTATTGCGAAAAAAAAGGTTGTGATATTTAAATAAGCACACAATTTGGATTTATTTTTTCTTTCTTTCTTTATTCGTTCGTTTCATTTCATCGTTCTTTTTTGCTTTTGTTTCATTGAACCTTATTCATGTGAGAAGAAGGGAAAAACAAATGCCGCTTTTTTTTACATTTTTTCATCGTTAATGTAATGAAAGAAAAGGAAAAAAAAGGAAGAAACAAAAAAATACAACAAAACCGATTTTACATTGTATAGAAGATGACGTTTGCGATAAAATACATACAACCTCGAACCAATGGGGTAACAAAAACGGTAGCAAAATAAAAAATGAGCATGTGCGTGCGCGCTCGTTCTGCAAACAATGTAAAAAGGAAAAGAAGACTAAGAAAAAAGAGTGCAAAAGAAAGAGACATAAATGAAATGAATGAGTGAGCAAGAGAGAGAGAAAAAGTGCTCATAGTATTTGGTAGCGTGTGTGATTAAAGTGCGATGTAATTGTGGAGCGTCGATGAAACGCGATTTGACTTGAGTTTTTCGTCATGCTTAGACCCTTTCATTTCTGGCTTCGTATGACCATGCGATGAAAAGTCCATGGGACTCTCTGTGCCTTTTTTAAAATGTTTGCAACGAAATAAAAATGAAATGAAGCGAGCCAGGAATTGAAACAAAAATGCAAACAATGATGTAAATGAACGATAGACATATATTACATACAGTTGAAAGAGAGAAAGAGAAAGAGAAAGAGAAAGAGAGAGAAAGAGAGAGAGAGAAAGAGAAAGAGAAAGAGAAAGAGAAAGAGAAAGAGAAAGAGAAAGAGAGAGAAATATTAAGTGAATTGCCGGGAAATATCCAAAAGAAAGCACGAAAAGAACGAAATAAAAGAAAAATTTAAAATAACACGGTAAATGCAAAACAACGTCCTTTTCACATTTATTCCAATTAAAAATGTGGAACGCACACAACACAAAATGACTTAAAATAAATGCTAATTACACAATATCTTACTTGATTGCTTAAAACAAACCGACAAAAACGAAATTAAAGATAAATATTTGTAACGAAATTATGTCGGAAGTTGTCGTACTTTTTGATGCTCATCTCTCGATATTTCTTCGTCATTTCATCACCAAAGACATTTGTTATTGGGGGCCGCGTTTGTCTCTTTCAAAATCCATCTAATAACATTACCTGCTGCCATTTTGCAATGAACGAAACTTAATCGCACAGAAGATCATACAAGCAGAGATAGAAGAGAGAGAGAGAGAGAGAGAGAGAGAGAGAGAGAGAGAGAGAGAGAGAGAGAAATAGAGAAACATAACACCGTGCAGCATAGTTTATGTTTATCTACATCATTTTATTGCGAAGCGAAAAGCCTTGAATGGCATTTTAGACACGCGTATGTGGTGCAGGAATTCGTGTTTGCCACCGATAAAAATGCACTCGGTCTCTTTTTGCACGTCTTCGCTTTGTTCTGGTTCTCGGTCTTTCTTGTCTTCTCAGTTACTCACTTTTCACATCTCTCTATTTCTCTCGCGTTGTCCCATTCTAAACATCATTCTGAGAGTGAAGCCCTCCCCCCCCCTCTCTCTCTCTCTCTTGTTCATTCTTTCTCTGATTGTATGTGAGTATGACTATCAACATGCTGACGGCATTTTCTGCTTACAATACCACATTGTTCAATTACAAAACTTTCGACTTCAAAGTTAATTTGCCCGTCGGCAATTTTTAGTTTGCATTCACTCGCTCTCTATCTATAAAATAATGTATATGTGAGTGTGTGTGTTTTTTTTAACTTGATTCGCATTTCAGCTCACGCTTATTGACTTGGTGTCGCGTGCAATAGACACAAGTTGAAATGCTAGAAATAACATTTCAACCGAATTTATTTGTAGCATGTTACCACCCAGCAGCAACACATGAATATTACAAACGACTAAAAACTTGAAAACTACACATTGATTTTAGAGTTTACGATTAAAATTACGATTTGATGCAAAATTAATGAGAGCATACACTTTCTCTTTCTCTCTTTATCTTGCTTTATCAGTTTTTCCTTTATCTTATTTTCTCACCCTTTCATATCCCACGTTATCTCACTCCCACGCAATCTGACACAGCGTGTTTTTCATTTAGTAGCTAATTATAGTTTGATGAAAATAACATAAAAATGGAAAAACAAAGGAAAAACAAAAAGTTAGACATTCATTGAAACTTTGGCTGTTGAAAAGGTCAAAGTTATCTAAATCGATTTTAGAAAACAATGTTAGATCAAGGCAACGAGACGAAAGCCGAGCAACAGAAGCGGCACAGAACAAAAAAAACGCATTTCCAAAGAAAACATTGGAACGCAATTTTTCCCCTTGAACTGACTGGTTGTTGTAAAATCAATTTGACTGGGTTTGTCTGAAATGGCGTTATAAAGTACAGCGGCTAAAGTAAAAACAAACAACAAACCATTGACTTGATCGTTGAACAGAATAACCAAATCGAAAAATCAATACTTCTGACTGTCAAGTGAATTGTGAGTGTGAGTAAAATAAAGTTTAAATTAAATTTTCGATTTTCTTTCGGAAAACTGCAAGTTTCAATTCGATGGAATTGTTGCTTTGGCAAATAATTTGTCCCGAAAATGTATTTCGTACGATGTCAGTTGTTCGTCACTTTGCAAAGTGAGAAAATGCCGCAGCCAAACACATTATTTTGTCACAGTAAATTAATCGCTCGAGCGCGTAAATTAGCACACAAACACAATTTCTCGTTACAGATTTTACAAATGGTAAATCTTGTATGCACAAAGTCATTATACGATAAGCTCACGTGCTTCGCTCATTGTGTATTTTATTTTCTAGTTGCGACAAGCAATGGCAGCAATGGCCATTAACAAATTTACTACATCGAACTTTTCGAACTTTATCGTCGGTGCGAATTGCATTTTGCACATTTTTTTTTTATTGCTCAACACTCCACTTCAAAAAGATTGCAAATTTTCTGATGTGTTCACACAAGTCAACATCCCGTACAATAATAACAAGACCGTACAAATGACATTCTGATTAAATATTCTGCAGACGACACGAAACATTTTCAACATTGTTTTAGCATTTGTACACTGTCAAAATTATTCGTGAAGTTGTTCACAGATAGTCTGTTAAAATATGAAATTGACAGATTTTCCGTTGAAATATTCAAATTTAACAGAAAATTATATAAAAACACCATGGTTTCAATGTCATAATGAACGTCATAATATATTGAGGTTATGGTAAATTTACGTGGTTTTCAGATAATTTTGAATATTTTAACGGAAAATCTGTCAATTCCGTATTTTAACAGACTATCAGTGACCAACTTCACTAATAATTTTGACAGTGTAATGTAAAAATAATATAACGCCAGTGTATTTGTAGTGGATTCGACATCAGTTAGCCTATCAGACCAAATACACTGTCTAACTTTTATGTACACATTTGATGTGTTTTCAAATGGAGGTACAATTTTCTTATCATTGTTCATATGAAAATTTCGATAAAGAACCATCAGAGCAAAAGTGACAGAGAAGATAGGAAGAGGGAGAGAGAAGAAGCGAAAAAGAGAGTGAGAGAGAGAGAGAGAAAGAAAGAGAGTGAAAAAGATAGCAAGAAAGAAAATAAAAGTAGGAAAAAAAAGAGGAAAAAACATACACATTTCCGAGTTAGTCGTCATCAACCCGATTCGAAGTTGACGTAGAATCAAAATTTCATGAAAAACAGAAATAAAGCAAAACCACTTAAATTGCAATCCATCCGCATAAGCTTTCCCGTTTTATATTAATTATTCACATGAAGCTGCTGCCAGTGAAAAGCTTATAAACTTCCCAGGACGCATTTTGTTACACAATCAAAATAGTCGAAAATCCATTGTTTTTCAATTTCAAGTAAGAAAATTGTGCCCAGAAACGAAAGACAACCGATATTGTTGTACAATGAAGAAACCGAAAGATTGAGAGAATGACAAATAGAGAAAAAGTAAATGAGAAAATGAGACCAAAAAGGAGTTTGAAGCAAAAAAAAAGGGTACAAAAGATTTCGAAAGTCTCAAGAGAAAAAGGAAAATGCTCGAGAGTTCTAATGATTGTTTTTTTTTCTCTTCTTCTCTTCACTTTATTCGTCCATTTATGAAATCCATTCGTACATGTATCTTATGACAATCTAAAATTCAATATAGATTCATCCATCGTTGCTTTGAGTCATCTCAAATGACACACAAAACTGACCAATATCGTCGAATTTCATTTCTATTTGGCTTGTCGAAACTAAATATTGTCGGCATAATTTATTGTATTTTGCTTATCCATCCATTTTATACGCACATTTGTAAAAGCGATAAAGCGATAATAATTCGACTTTTTATTATTTATAGCATGAAATAGAATTTTATGCGGCAAAAGCATTTTGAAGAAAATAGAGAAAAAAGGAAATTACTCATTGGAATTACAATGAACAAAATAAAGCCCCCCCGGATGATAGAAATGAGTGTGTTTTTCTACATTCTGGGGTAAATCTTATCGAAAATTGTGCATTCGAAATCGATAATATATTCAGTTGAGTAGGCAGCACATAGTTAAATACCAAATTCGAATGTATCAGCGATGACTAATTCGACTTCGTTAATATTGCAAAATAACGATGAAGTTTGAGGAGAGCCAAAGACATATGACAGTGAGAGAGAGAAAGAAAGAGAGAGAGAGAGAGAGAGAGAGAGAGAGAGAGAGAGAGAGAGAGAGAGATAAGAGAGAGAGAGAGAGAGAGAGAGAGAGAGAGAGAGAGAGAGAGAGAGAGAGAGAGAGCAAAAGAGAAATTACCACGGCTCTGGTCATTCGAAACACTATGAAATTAAATAATTGGAAGCAATTCGTTAAGAGACCCTTCGACAATAATCATTCTCATTTCTAATAAGCTGCTGGCTCTGCTTAAGAAACAAAAGAAAAACGGAGAAAACAAAACGAATGAACGAAAGAAGGAAAGAAAGAAAGAACGGGGCGACACATTCGGCTAATTCAAGGAAAATATTATTATTTTTACTGTGTTCGAACGAAACTCCTGTTGATTATCTCTTTTCCGTTTTTCCGTATGCGGGTCTTTACTCCCATTTATCGTATCGCATAAAATAATGGGCACCAAAATAGCCGAAAATGTGTTCTGTCAATGTTCTTCAAAATTGTTATGATTATATGTTAGTGACAGTATTGCGTGAGACCGAACGAGTGAACAACCGGTCTGTACACATGTTCAGATCTCAAGTACCATGGAATCGAATTTTACGGCTTCGGATTTTCTAAATCTATATAAATGTTCATAGTGAAATTATTAATGCGAAGATTAGTTAAACGAACGCTAAGACAAAGCAGATTTAATATAATAAGACAAAGTTGAGCACGATTCAGAAACGGTAGATTTTTTTTTTTCTTCTGGTTGTCGTGCAGACGCACACACATACACAAACACACACATACATACATATAAATATATGCGAGCACACATGAGACACCATTATTTACAAGTCCATGTGGAGCACGAATTACGAAATAAAAGCTTTACAACAATGACATCCAAATGAAGACAGCACATTTGTGAGATATTCTAACACCACTTTCCACTAATGAATGCATATCAAATGTACGCACGAATTCGAAAAGAAGAAAGACCAAAATCCGAAGAAGAAAATATAAGATGATGAAGAAAATGAAGAAAGAAAAAAGAGTATGAATGATATAAAGAAGGTAATTTACCATTGCCTTGAGCACATTAGCAGCGCATTGCCACAATCTAACAATGAATCACATCGTCTTTATATGTATTTATTTAATTCCTTTTATTTTTGGCAACTTTGTTTTTCCATTGCGATTGAGTTTGGATTTGGAACAACTTTCGACATGGACTGGGAGAGTAAGCGAAATGAAGAGAGAATGACATAGATAGATGGAAAGATGGAGAGAGATGATGCTAGACAGAATAAGAAATCAAGAAAGAGTCATTATTCGGTGAAATAAATGGAAATGTATCAATCTATTCGTCGGATGTGAATGATTAATTCAGTTGATGAATATCGGGGTGGCGACGAAATGATGCGTACTCTCTTCATTGGCACATTGAAATGTGCGAGATTCGAAAATTATAAGCATATTATGTTGAGCAAAAGTCATATTTAATTCATTCGGTCTTGGATTGACGGAACGGATCGAAGCGATGAAACCAAAGGTAAAAATGTGCGTGCGAGACAGAAGACATAAAGAAAAAAAAACAAAAAAAAAAAAACAATCGGTTCATCGTTTGTATTACCATTGTAAATCTTGTTATTAACAATTGCACGATTTCTAATTTAACGAATTGTAAACAAGATGGTTACACTGCAAAGTCACACGCACACCGGAGATGAGATAGAGAGAAAACGACAGCGAAAGACAGCGATTAAATATTTTACACGGTCCAATTTAAGTAACACACGAATCATTGGACGCTGACATGTGCATCAACTGCTCTATTTTGAAACTTAAAAAATGAAAAAAAGGAAGGAAAAAAAAAATTTCTCCGCAAACAAGTAACGAAAACAAAAATGATGGCAGCTTTGAAACAAGGTAAAAGGACAAACCTATGTCACATTGAAGTCAATTTGTCAAGAGGATTTCGTTTCAATGCAAAAGTTTTTCAATGTTTTGCTTCTCTTACTTTCTTTCTCTCTCTTTCTCTCTCTCTCTCTCTCTCTCTCTCTCTCTCTATCTCTCTCTCTGTAGTTCTCTTTCTCCTTCTCTTGGCCTCGCTTGCTCTTTCTCTCGTTCGTCATTTTTGCAATGTCTTTTTGAAAATTGCTCGAACGAGACACGATGAGTCTAGCTGGTGTGCTTGGCTTATATCGTCTGTCTGTTTTGCTACTTCAAAAATGTTCCAGCGTAAGTGCTTTTACGCTTTCAGCATTCACTTCGAATTAAATCACATGTCTGCCATTCAGTTTCCATCGCTCAAAATATACTTTCTCGCGCTCATGTTGTTATACATATGGAAGGTAAAACATCAAACGGATTTAACAGTAAAAGCAGCAACGCACCAGCAAACGGTTCGCTTCTGCTGCATTCATATTAAAATATTAAAAACTGTGAACGTATGGATCATTCTTTCATTCTCTTTATTTCTTTCTTTTTTATTCAATTTTTTCTATTCAAATAAAAATTCGCAATATTCATGAATTATAAAAAAGAGCCATGGAATACATATAACAAGAAAATTTCGTTGCAACATCATAACATTTTAATGGCATTGCTTTTTCTGATAATTTCATTCAATATGATTCGTGTATGTGCATGTGTGTGTGTGTGTGTGTGCATTCAACTGCTTTGAATATGATATTTTTCTTTTATTATTCACAGTCATCGATTGATGGCTTTCGAATTGTTTTATGTTGTTATTTTGCATGGAATTTATCGATGTCTCCTTCTATCACACACTTTCACCGTCTCGCGCTCAATCGTAAAGTCAATCGACATTCTCCATTCTACAGTTGATTCTCATATTTCGTTGCTTTTCAACGAAATATTTTTAATGCTTTTTTTTTTTTGTTTCTTTTGGCAAAATATAAATTTTATCCAGAGAAATATATTCGATGCGCACTTGTTCATTCATATTTGTAAGTTGCGTCTAAAACGATTCACTCAATTTATTTATTATTATCAAAGCAATGAGTAATATAAAATTGGCACCGATGGAACATCCACCATTCAATCAATGTACATTGCAACAATAATAAAAACACATACAAATGAAATGAAACATTTTTGTTTTCTTTGTTTCTTCACTTTGCAAAGAACATGTTCATATCGAGAACAATATACAGATTGGTTGAAAGATACACAAAGAGCTTGCAAGAAGAAATGAGAGAGAAAGAGAGAGAAAGAGAGACAGAAAAATGGCCAAACAGAACATAAAATTATACATGGATATCAAGAGCACAATTTGGTTAAGGGCCGTTGAATATCGAAAACGACCGTATTAGCATAGCGATGAAAATGCCAAAATAGCATAAAAAGAAAATCGTTGCCAAGAAAAACATGGTTACATTTAAGCGGAATGTCGTTTCCCTTTTCGCCTTCATTTCTTTCAGTCTTTACTCTTGGCGCGGCTCAGAGAAAAAGAGAGAGAGAGAGAGATCGGTTTTTCTTCACTTCGTAATTTCTATTTCTTCTCTCGGTGTTTTTTCTTCTCATTTCCTCTGTGAAAAATAGACACAAAATGGAGCTGAGCGCAAAAAATGATGGCCAAGTAATGGACGAGCAAGGGAAACAGAGGCAGAAAAGAAAATCGAGAGTATGTGCGAAAGAAGAGAGAAAGAAAATGAAAGGCAGAAGAGAATGAGTCTAAGATTGAAAGAGAGCAAATCGGTACAAAAACAAATTCAAAGACTGCAAGAATTTTCCAATTCACAAGAAAATACGGTTTCCATCTCTTGGTCTCAGGCAAAAATGAAAATGAGCAATCCGAGGCCAGTACATCATGTTGCTGTGCTCGTTTGTGTGTGTGTGTGTGTGTGTGTGCAATGTAGCTGGTGAATGTACGATTAAAGTTGAGCTGCCTTCGTATTTGCAGACTTTTATGTTTTATTTTTGGTGCTTTATTGAACTTTGGGCAAGAGGCGAGCAATTCGTTTGTTGTGTATATTTTTTATAGTTTTTTTTTTTTTTTTTTTTTTTTTTTTTGTGGGGCACTTTTACAAGCACATGTATCAGATCCACGTACGGATCCCAACATTTGTTTTTCTCTATACTTTGCCCAACAGAACATCAAAGGGGCAACAACAAAAACAAATGTGACGGGGTGACTTTGGTTTGGAAAAAGGACATACAATGGAATATAATATAATAGGATCATGAATATGTAGTAAATACAAAATTTATGTTTGTATTAAATTTAGGTGTGTGTTTTTTCGTCTTTGGGTTCAATTGTATACGATATGGTCAGTGGTTGTCGATACGGCTCAAATAATATCAACCCTATTGCCCATCCTTGCAAGAGCATAATTACATGGACGAATTTTTTTTTTCTTTTTTATATTCCTGCTGCCGATACTTTTTTTATGTTATTGCTGCTGTTTGTTGTTGTTGTAGTCGTTACCGCCGCTTGTTGTTCTACATATATGTAATGAAGAGGACGAAAGCCGTATCTGTGAATGCAATGTGCACAAGCGGCAAAATGAATATGAAAATTCAGATTGAAAACGATGAGCGAATAACGAGCATTGACCTAAGAGTGCCTCACAATTTTTTTTTTTTCTTTTTCGTTCGTCCAAATGTGAATTTTTGAAGTGAAGCCGAAGTTTGTGAAGAGAGAAAGAGAATAAGAGAAAAAGAAAGAGAAAGGAAAAGAGAGAGAGAGAGAGAGAGAGTGAGTGAGTGAAAAAGGGAGAAAGGAAGAGAGAGAGGGAGAGAGAGAGCAGGAGCGAAGGAGCTATGGAGAGAAAAAGAGATGACGAGAAAGAGGAAGAAATTTATGTTGATGATCGATACAACCAAACACAACGGCATAATAAACATGCGTTTCATCCATGCTAACGCAAAAGCATGTTTTAACACAAAAAGATGAATGGTTCTGAATAAAATATACACACATAGTCACTCACTCACACTCAATATAAATGGGTCCTCAATATATGGTTATTCAATGCGCTAAATTTCGGAACGGACGATATCGAGGCGTTTCAACTAAAGTGGCAACATTATTCAATTTTCTAATATGGTTTTCCAATCGACGTGTTCCATCCAACGTTTTTTTTTGTGTTCATCGGGATGCTTGCCCTGATCTTTTCAACGTTTACTTTCACAATAGATTTCAATTTCATCAAATGTTTGTTGCATATAAGTTATTACGATATTAAAAGCCTGTTTGTTCAGAAACGGTTGCGATAACCGTATACAAACATGAGCCACTCGACATGTTTTTATTTTCTCTTTTTTCGTGATATATAGAAAATGTTTTCAGAAGTCGACAAGAAAAACCACTGTGTTGCACACATTCAGAACAAGAGTAAAAAAAGAACGAGAGTGAAAGAAAATGAGAGTGATATTAAAATGGCGAATGAGAGAGCGAGATTCATTTGATTGTGAAACCCCATTGTGTGCGTAGATGCGTTTTTTCTCTTCTTCTTCTTCTTCTTCTTCTTCTCAAACATGAAAAAAGAATTCATAATTCATGAACGTATTCAATACAATAAACCGTATCATATGCATCAACAATGCGTATTGTTGTGCGTGTTTGTTTTGTACGGCTAAGTAATCGACAGAAAGAGAATCGAATCCGAGGGGTTCTTAATGCTTAAATAAACACACTTACAGTGAGTGACGCATACACACATAGTCAAATGCATTTCATTTCTCTTTTGTTCGGCTTTTTATTTTTATTTTTTTTTTTTTGTTAGATTCGTTTTGCTATTTATCGTTCGTTGCGTCGAGGGGTTTTGCCGTTTCACTTTCATCAATCACATATGCACAGCGTCTGCAATCAGGATATATCGTGTGCAACATTTTCAAATGGGAATAAATTCGCACCAAATGCTATGCTGTTTACAATTTGAATAAAATATATTGCGTCAATTGTGATACATTATTAGTTTTTGGTTTTGGCATCCAATTAGAATGATCGCATCAAGCGGCTCGGGGTGGATTTTATTTTTCCTTTCGATTTTAATGCCCATTTTTGATTCGTTCAAGTCAAATGAATAAATGAATCGAGCAGAAGATATGTGCGCTTGAAGTTAAATTCAAAAAAAAAAAAAAAAAAAAATACACAACGCGCTCAAATAATAATCAATCGGCTTGCATACAATGTGAACATCTGTGCGTGTGAATTGTAAGCCGGCAACAGCATGAGATAATCGAAACGACATTTATTGTCGTAACCTGATACGATACACTCTCTTTTCAATTTTTCATGATGTTTCGCAAACTCGATTGCATGAAATGCTCAGTAATTACGTTATACAATTACAGTTGAGTTTTCTAACCGGATTTTCAATTCATGAAAATGATAATTTCATCTATTATTTTTTTTTTTCCGTTGAATCATCGAAAAGATGTTCACATTTAGAAAACATTGCAAAGCAAATAAAAACCATAATGAAACGGTTTTTCTATTGCCAGCAATGCGAAACCAATGTCTCAATTTATGGTTGTCTGTATGATTTTGTTTGGTTGGCAGTATTCGATTGATGTATCTATTATTATGTGTATATGGGGCTGACAATTGCCCTTATTTCATGAAAAAAACCAATTAAGATATTTATCTTACTTCTTTTAGTCGTCAAAAGATAGTCACTTTAATTCTGTTTTCATTGTGTGAAATTGTAACCGATAGATCAAATGCATAAAATGTGCTCACCATAGCATCTCGATTTCATGAAATATTGGATTTGATAACAGACAATTGAATGGCCATTTGAAATGGATATGTATGATTTTATGCGCGTGAGCATCTGTGTGTGAGTTGAAGCAAATGGTAATAACATTCAATAGAAATGCATTTATGTGATGCGATAATGCATAAATATATATTTGCCATTTGAATCCCAATTAATTTATTAGATTGAAATTAAATGCAGCCTCGACGCAATCGACTATTCGATATGCAGGAAATTATACCATTTATGGAGGATGCAATGCGAAATTACATTTTTGCATAACATTTAATTTGATTTCGATCCTTTGTTCCGAATATGCGAATTACACATGAAATCCATATACTGCACCAAATGAATTAAAATCATATTTTCTTTTTTTTTTTTTTTTGTTTTTTGCTCTCAATGCATGTGTATGTTTCGCATTAAATATAATTTTTAACCAATAAAAAATCGCTCTCATCATCCATTGCTTCAAAATAATTTGTGCTCAATTTTAACTATGCGAAACAACATACATGCGATTACAAATTATTTTTACATTGATTTTTCATTATGGTCATGTTTGTGCGAGCAAAAGAGAGAGAGAGATAGAGTGAGAGAGAGAGAGAGAGTGAGAGAAAAAGAGAGAAAGAGAGAGAGAGAGAAAGAGAGAGGGAAAAAAACACAGGAAATTGCAAACAGGAAAATGCACCAAATAAAATAATAATAATAATAATGAAGTAATTTGGTACATAAAATACGAAGATGTGCTTGTTATGAAAATGGACAAAAAAATCATTGACGCCTCTTGTTACAGCTCGTATCATATGCAATTTTCATTTCGATTTTTAATATGTTGAAATTTTTTAAATTATTCATTCTTGATTATCAGGAAAAATACGAAACTTTGTTGTAATTATTTGTTTGTTGATGGTTTTATCATCGCTTTTTTACATTCTTTTTCTCTGTCCCTCTTGATTCCTCTTACTTTTTCACTTGCTAATTCACTTATACATCCACACTATCTCTTTGATTTCCTTTTTCGCTCACATTCTCTCTCTATCTCTCATTGTCTTTCTTTCTCTTCCTCTATCGCCTTCACAATTTCTGCCCATAGTTCTCTCTTTTTCTTAATCTTTCACTCTGTTGCCTCTAAAAAAAAAAAAACATCTTCAATTAAAAATGAATAAATTTTAGAGTTTTACTGTGTGTAAATTTGCACCAAATATTATTTAATATAAAATCAAAATGGACGAAAAGCCAACAAATGAAAAGTTATATGCAATGGATTTGGTTTGTAAATCCACTTTTAATTCGTAACCAATTGGACTGATTAAGCGTTTAGTTTCTCTCATTTGCATTATTTTAATTCTTTTCTGTTTGGCTGCCAAATTCTCTTTCTCTTCATCTCTTTCCCTCTCTCATCTGCTCTTCTTCACTTCCCCCTCCCCCCTCTCATTCTTTGCTCTGAATGCACTTTTTTCTCTCTGTTGGTTGAATTTTCACTGCTGCCGGGATTGCAATTTCTCTTTCTCTCTCTCTCTCTCTCTCTCTCTCTCTCTCTCTCTCTCTCTCTCTCTCTCTCTCTCTCTCTCTCTCTCTCTCTTTCTCTCTCTCGGCGTCTTTCCTGCCATTTCCAATTCCAATTTACATTCACGGAAAAATGTCTGAAATGTAAAAATTTACATCGGAAATTATATTTAAAAACATATTTTTTTTCAATAAAAACTCGCTAGGGAATATCCATTTCGAGCTGACTGCAATGACCATTGAATGCAATTTATGTTACTGTTGTGTTGGGATTTTTTTTTTCTTTCACTCTCTCTCTCTCTCTCTTTTCTCACTGTTCCCGGTAATTGTAAAGGCCATTTTTTTTCTCCAACAAAATGAAATAAAATATGAAAAAAAAAAACCTGTGTTTCGTGCTGGGAATTGCAAAACAAGCATTTAAGCAAATTTATTATTTGCACACTCTTTGTATATAAATCCATAATCAGCTAGCTACCATTTGGCAAAACAGGATTGCAAAAACAAAAAATGCAGAAAAAAAATTACATAATTTCAAAATGTGAAAAAATGGAATGCATTTAATAAAACATCGCATCTACTTTTAAAACGATATCAAAAGCACAATATGGATTATAATTCATACGAAAATCCATCATTTTATCGAAATAAATGCATAGAGATTTTGAATACTATGTTAGCTACACTTGAATTACAGCTCTTCTCCGTTTTTTTTGATTGGCATGGCCTAATTTTTTTTTTTTTTTTTTAACTCAAATCACATTTTCAACACAAAATAACTGTTTCAATCAAGATTTTAACGCTTACGTATGAATTAGAGCAAATTTAACTTTAACAATACATTTGAATTCAGATCGATTGAAATGAATTCTATAAATGCAAATGTATGAAATCGATTCATTCCTCGAATGAAGCTTTGTTAATGATGAAATTCCGAAAAAATGTTTAAAAATGTTAAAAATGCATTGCATTGCATTGATAGTCAAGGAAAAATTCGAACAACATGTAATAAGACTCTTATATTTCAATGAAACATTGTAAGAATAATACAAAACACATTGAAACAGCTGTAAATGGTATCGTGTTCGATTTGCTAATGGTGATAATGGCAAATTGTTATAATTAAATGAATTTCAAACAAAGCGTAAGCAAATGTTTCACGAGCGCAAACAAAATAAAAAAGAAAGAAGAGAAAAAAAAAAAACTCGTAGTCAATAAAAGTAAATTAATAGTATTTTATATGACACAATAATGATATTGGTCTGACACTATAATCATAACTCTTGAATACATTGAGGCGACTATGATACACGAACCATATAATTATGCTTGAGAATTGGCCGGGTTAATATGTCGTCGATTTCTCGACACATGCATTCCCCATCATCATCATCATGCATAATTTAATAGCCTCATTTTTTTTATGGTAATTTCCATTGTTTTATGGCTCCTATATCTGTTTGACATACAATCTTTATTTGTTTTTTTTTAATATTCGTGTTCATTTAGACAAAGAACAATTGAAAGATTTTGTCCGGCCCTTTAATTTCAATGTAAAAATTGTTCTCGCCACTACCATTTATTGGTGGATTAATTTTATTTTATGGTCAAATGGGTAATTAATCTCTTAGCTATCTATTTATGTTTTATTGAACAAGTTAAATTGTCGCCATGTCGAAACATTCATCGCACAAGAAAATTCATATGATTTTATTGAATTTTTTCACAATTATTTCGATATATTTTAATATTTCGATTTGTTTCGAGTGCTCATCAAATATTCTAAAAATTTTTCAATTATTGATCGTATCATGCAATCTTTTTTTCCACGAAACTGAGGGAGATGACATTTACAATTAATAAAACTGAAAAAAGTGGAACGGGAAAAATTGGTGGTATTTACTATGTGAAATTGATTTTGTTTATGGCGTCTTAGTTATCTCAATGATGATTGACCGTGACCATGAATATATAAATAAGTCAAGACGATGGCGGCCAAGTTTGAAAAAAAAAGTTTTCTTATTTTTTTTTTCACCGTTCATCATTATGATGATGTTTGCATGTTACTCGTCATTTTTGACGACCAATAAAAATGCCGATTTACTGAAATTGGTCGAGACAAAATGTATTGCTCACAGCATGATAGAAAGTTTTCTCGGTTACATTTACGTCGTTGTTGTTGACAGGAATTATTCTTATCTCTCTTCCACTCTCTTTTGATCGACTAACGAATGCGTAAACAGCATCATTTTTGTGAAGCATTTTTAAACGGCATCCATGAATATTTTATAACATCAAAACTTTTTCATTCACAAGCATTAGTTAGAATGAAATGCAATAAAATACTTTGACATTGGGCTCGATGGAAGCCCACACATATGGCATGCCAATCAAAATATAAAGAACCAATGTAATTGAGTATATGAGAGTTCAACGCACTTGATAGTGTCAGTCGATCAACAGTAGCTATTACATATTTATTCAATTTATTTGGGATGCGTTGACATTTCTTGTCTTTCTTCATGTTTATTTCATCGAAATCATATTCGATGAAATTGCCCGTACAAAAACTCAATAGTATGAGCATTGCTGCTATACTCAAATCTATTATTATGATTATTGCCTTGGATGGTTGTTTTTTTTTTGCTTCTTTTTGGCTTTATTCTATTTCGTTGTCGTTCGGTATTTCAAAACGATTTTTAACCAAAAACCATAAAATACGGATACCGAACACACAAAACAACGTTTATCCGTATGCGCAATAACCTCACGCGTTATTTATTTATATGAATGTGATGAAATTGAAGATGACGAAAGAGAGAGACAGAGAGAGAGAGAGAGAGAGAGAGTGAGAGAGAGAGAGAAAGAGAGCGATGATGAAGAAGAAGAAGAAGAAGAAGAAAGAAAGAAATAATGAAAACACATTTGGCGAAAATGGAATACAGATAGTAGAGCGAAGCGATGCAACAACAAGAGCATTTGCACGAATAGCCATTTACAAGATTTTCAAGGCGAACCCCAAATTTTCATTCAAAATAAATGAAAAGCAAAAAAAAGACGAAACCATATCGTTTGGCATTAGGGTATTAGAGCGACGAAATGATGGAGAGAAGGACGTTTGAAGGAAAATTCATCGTTCATCGTCGATTGAGAAGATGATGTTATGCCAACCGATGAGATGGATGCACGCGCGCGCGCGTTCGAAAGAGAAAATGAGAGAGAAACGCGTTAGAGCAAAAGAGAGAAAATTGTGTTTACAGAGCTGATGAACAGGAAGAAATGACATTAAGATCCACAATATAAGATATTGTCATGTATTCATGTCGAATTTATATTTGAGTTTTAACGGCACGCGGTTGCAATACACAAATCTCTGAAATATATATATATTATGTGTGTGCATCCATTTTGAGGCGCGCTCAGCACGAAATGCTTTTGTCGTTTTCAATGCCCCCCGCTCGCTCTCTCTTGGCCCAACAACTTCCATTGCATACCACATAATACAATACACAATACACAAGCACCCTCATTGCTGTAATGATGGTGCGCACTGCACATAATCAAATCCAATAAAATATCGCACTAAGTGTGCAATGAATCGTGGTTCTCTAGCACAAGCCAACGGAATCCATTGGAATCCCTCGTCTGTCTTATCATGAAATGCATTCGCGCGCAAAACAATATTAACAAACGAACGAACAACTGTCAAAATATACACACATCTCGTTTTAAGGGTAAATATTAAGTGCAAGATAAGCAATGCCAAAATGAACTTTCTAACGGTTTTGTTATATTTTCAACACATTTACGCTTCAAGACCCGTCGAGAAAAACGGGCAAATTTATGGCCTTGCTGCAGCAAGATACCATTGCAGTTTATATAATTTCGAATTTTCCACTTGCATCTCACCATCTCCCGGGTTTTTGTGTGTGTGTGTGTGTGTGTGTGTGTGTTTGATATACACAATTTCACAATATAACATACATATATCTCAATCTAAACGAAAACGAAACATACTCACATCCATTCTCTCTATATCAATTTCTATCTTGCTTATTCTCAATTTATCTCATATTCTTTCACACTTTTTTCACCTTCTCTCGCTCTAACTTGCTTGCATATGAATTACATTGGCAAACGAAGGAATAAAAGTGCTGGTTGATTTAAGTGCGAAAATAAATAGTCACTTCGTTCATTTCACTTCAAATGAATTCTTTGTGCAGCCCCGAAACATCGTTAAATACATTGAAAACTCCTTTTATGCACAACAGATTATTCCCTATTTGACCGTTCTTTCAACTGTGTGCAATTTAATTGTCTTTCATCAAAAATGAAGGAGGGAAAGAGAAAAGCGAAAATAAAAATATAGAAAAAGGAAACGAAAGAAAAGGAAAAGAGTGAATGTGTCACTGATTGTGCAAGAGAGAACGAAACAGAGAAAATGAGCGAGAGGGGAGAGAGAGAGAAAAAAAAAATAAAAAGAAATAAAGAGGGAGAGTAAGATGGGGAAGAGAGAAAATGAGAGGGAGAGAGCGAATATAATATAATAAAAAGGGCAAAGTCGAACAAGAGAAAACAATTCAAAGAAAAAAAAAAAAACTAACAATTCATCGTCCTTAAAAGCAAAGCACCACGTACGAACATACATAAAATCCATGCTCATTAGAAGCAATTTCTTCTTCACACTAAAAAAAAAGACTCAATGAAAAGCGGGAAAGAAGCAATATCAAATCCAAGACATATTTATATTCATTCATTTTAAATTGTCAAAATGAACTTTATATGCAAATTAAATTGTTTACGATTAAAGTGATCATCGCTTTCAGCTGTGTTCCATCAAACCAAAATGAAGAGCAAAAAAGAAAAAAAGAAAAAAAGAAATATAGAATAACGAGCAACAGGAAATGTTCTATTGTCATTGTAATTGAAGATTCACTTAGGGATAACTAATACAGATTTCGTGTTCACATTTCAGCTGTTTGACAGCTACATTCTGGAATTGTAGTTCGAATGATTTGATGCATTCGCTTTCTTGAAAAGGGATTGAAGAAAAACATTTGTATTTTATTGAAAAGACGTCAGTGTTGGTAATGTTGTTGCTGACATTCAGGTTACAATGTGTCAATTGTGCACATGAAATTGGTTTTTCGGGATAATACTGAATGTTAGGGTGGAAAAAAAAATGGAAAGAAATCTCATCATTTCCATGAAACTCATTTTAGATAAAATTGCATACCAAGTATAAATCGTGGTGGCTAATCAACAAAATAAATACGTATTACCGCACTGATTACGATTCATATGCATGGGCATGGCATGCACAAAAGTGTACAAGAACTCAAGTAGTCAACTTCGATATAAAGATGGTTTTTATTCTTTCTCAACGAGAGATTTTAACATGGCAACGTTAAATGCTTGAATATATGCACCATTTATAATGTGGTGTACTAATAATATGTCATTAGGAAATAATTTATATACGAAGTTTCCGCCCAATAAAATCTCAAACGTATCAACGAAACAAGCCCACATCAATAATGGCAGTGTTCAATTGACAACAGAATACAATTTTACAAGCAGCGTTAAGACTCACGCGAAAAGTCTTCAGGCCACTTGAATTTTCCAAAAATAAGATTGTGGACGAGATTAAATGGCATCGGAACATTAAACAAGAAAAGAATGAAAGGAAAAGAAAAAAATTAAAAACGAAGCGTGCAATGTTTGCTGCATGATAATTCGAATATCTTTCGGCGAGACTTGTGTTTCCAAAGAACAAAAAAAAAAGAAAAAAAAAAAACATCGGAAAAAAGAGGAAGCAAAGATTGAAAGGGAAGACGGCAATTGAATGAATTCACGCATCACATCGGGCGCCGACTTTTATCTACATGTTTTCTTCTTGTTTTTCTAACTATCGCAAGAAACATTGCTATCGCCTGTAACAGTCGTCGATTTATGGATTCTGTATGCTGCTGGATTTTAATCTCAATTTATCGTCTCTCTTTCTCTTTCTCTCATTTGCTCGTTTCTTTTTCTGTCTACTTCTCTTTCTCTTGTCTTTTTCCTTTATCTCCATTTCTTCCTCTCACTCTCCTCCTCTTGCTCTCTTTCTCACCCTCACACTCTCTCTCCCTCTCTCTCCTCCTCTCTCTCTCTCTCTCTCTCTTTCTCTCTCTTCCTATCTCTCTCTCCGCCCTCTCTTCTCTCTGTCTCTCTGTCTCTCTGTCTCTCTTAGAGATGAGCTCTGACTTGCTAGTTTCTCACATTTGTTCATCTATCACACTCGCTGTGAATTATAGTTTCATACGACGGGACCCAGACACAAAAAAAAAAAAACGACAAAAAATATTGAAAATTTATCGTATATAATTAGTAGCCAATTATTATTTCATTTCTCATCAATTAATCTCTAAAATAGTTTGTATGCTTTTGATGTTTTGTTTGTTATAAATAGAATGCCGATATTGTCACGCGGCCAATATTGAATACGCCGAACAAAACCGTTTGGTCAATAAGCAATAATTTAATTTCAATTCCATTTGTGGCTTTTTTTGAATTCAAACGGAAATCATTGATGATCACATTGCTTTGGGTGATGTGCGTTTTAATTGAATATTGCTGGTTTGGCCTCTTTGATGTTAACATCGTGCATATTTTCAATTTTATTTATTGAATTCCGTCCATATCGAATCAATAATGAAACAAAGATTTTGTGCTATCGCTGCATGTTCCGGCGTTCAGCGAGCGCCAACTAATTGATTTCCGATCAGTTTTTTTTTTGCCTGCCTCTTGTTCCATCTCTTTTTTCTTCTTCGTCGTTCTCTTTTTGTTTCATTTCTTGAATCTTTGTGATAAACTTTTATATTCATTCTATGTCATCGAGCGATATTCTTTTTTTTTTTGTCGACGTCGTCGTCGTCATCATTGTTATTGTTAGAGAAGGGGCGGAAAAAAGTTTTATATTCTATGTAATTTTGATCGATAAATGGGAACTGAACACGCACAACATTCCATTGTGTATGTGTGCTTGTGTTGATTTCATTCTTTTTTTTTTTCATTCTACATCGGAAATCTCAAGTTAACGCACGAATTTTAAATGCTTCAATGATTTTTCCATGATTTCAAATTGAATGAATTGAACAAGTTTAAGTTTGTTGCAAGAAGAAGAAAAAAATGAAAAGAAAAAAAAAATACATCCAATTTGTGCTTTTAGATTGATGAAAAATCTCTGCTTTAACAGAAAATCTCTGTTTTTAGCAAAAATCTGTTCATGTTTGAACACTGCAATAAAGTTCCCAAAATTACTAAATGGATTTGTTTTGTGTGTGTGTGCGTGTGAAAATGAAAAGAAAAAACGGCGAGAGCAGAAACTCGACTTTGCTGAAAAGACAACAACAGCATTCCTACGGAAGAAAAGAAAAGAAACGAAAAAAAAAGGAACCATTGAACTATGTGTCGTTCATCTAGACATAAACTACATTTGAAAGAACTACATATTGTAGCACAAAAGCCCTGTCTCTATTCCAATGATTATAAGTTTACGCGTCAATTGGCTCATTCACAACGGTTTTTACTTCAATTTACTTTCATTTCTTTTTTTTTTTACTACAATTTAAGCTCGTTAGCAACGTAAACTTCGAATGTAGATTCTTGGTATTAGCTCGAGAGACAAGAGCTGAATGTGTTCATTTCGATGTGAATATGTATTTTTCCAGCTCAACTCAATTCCATTCATTTGCTTAGCTACACTCAATTAATGATATGGATAGCTCATCCAATGCCAAACAATTGTCAATGGATTCACATCCCCTAATCTCAATACTCACATTCACATACACACATTTACTCTGGGAACCAAGTTTCGGGTATATGATATTTTGTTATCATGGTTTTTGATTAAACATTTTGGATACGAAAATGGATACAAAACCATTTACAATCATTTCACATGGAAATTCCACTCGACATAAAATGGCCATATACACACACACAGAGAGAGAGAGAGAGAGAGAGAGAGAGAGATACATAAACTTAAGTACACTCACACACAAGAAGTTGATCCCATTTTATGAAATTCGATAATGTTTTGTTTCTTCACAACAAATCCCAATACAACACACTTTTGATTTCACTAAAAGCATGTTGGAATTTCACGTTTTTTTTTAAACGTTCTTTTATTGTCCATTTTGAAACGAATTTCAAGTTTTATATCCAAAAACTAAATGAAATTCAACGACAATGATGAAAACCACCACTTTTAGTGGATTGAGTGAAACCACTTGTAATTAGATTCATTGGCATCTTTCTTATAGCCAAATATGTTGAATAAAATACCATTTCGTTACACCAATAGACATAATAAAAAAAATTTGAAAAGAAAAAACGCCCAATTTTTTCTTTCTCTTTTGCCGAAGCAAAACTGATTTGAAAGGATGTTATCTAGCAAGAAAACAAAGACTCATATGAGGAACAAAAGTCACCATAAAATGGACTAAAAACCATTTTAACTTGAAACCACAACATATTTTCCTTTTAAATGGCTCAGCTCCTTTTTTTTTCTCTTTCTTTTTCTATCTCGTTTTCTACCTCTCTGCCCAACTCTCATTCCGTTACTCGCGTCCATTTAACTTTGAGTTTTAATGCGAACAAGAAAGAAAGAGAAGAGAAGAGAAGAAAGAAAAAAAAAACGCCACAGCCGGTCGAGATTTTTATTTGCTGGTCAAGTGAATGACGCAAAGTCATTGTTTAGTTGGTCGTTTTGTTGGCCCATTATTAGCTAGTGTATCCTTTTGCTAACAAATGACATTATTGATTGTCCAGTCGATTACTGCCATTAGTTGCATAGATGTCAAAATGTGAATGAAAAAAGAAAATAGGAAGAGAGAAAGAGAGAGAGTGGGAAAAATGTTTAAAGAATTACATCGTCTAGCAAATCCAATATGCCTCAAGTAAATGTCTATCGGGTTGGATTGATAACAAAGAGAAAATTAAGCGTTGCGTTTGAAAGTTATGTGTGGATCCGGTTGGAATGCAGTTAAAAGGGCTGAATGTAATCGCATTTGCTTCATTACTTTTTCGCCAAACAAAAGAATGGCAAAGAAAAAAAATGAAAAGAACAGAACAGAACGAAGAAGGAATGAGAACGAGAAAAGTAAAGAAGAAAAACTAAAAGTTACTATCTGAACTGATTGTATGGGCTGCTGAATGTGATTTTTCCATTATCCAGAGTGAAATCGATCGCTTGAAAATTCACATAAATTGTGAAAAACGGGCATTTCACATCAATCTCTCAGTCTTTTCTTTTCTTTTTTTTTCCTTTTTTCTATTTCCCTTGTCTTCTTCATGCGAATAAATACATATATCTTGGCCATGCGAATAAATATTGAAGAATATTTGCGCTAATAAAAGCATTTATTGAAGCTAAAGTAAATGGCAACGCACCGAGCAAGTTTGTTAAGATGTTATGAAAAAGTTTTATGCTATGCGATGTACAGGACTATCGACTCAATCGATGATGACGACGAGAGCGATGGCAGTGGTGGTAATGGTGGTGGTGGTGGTGGTGGTGGTGGTGGTGGTGGTGGTGGTGTGGTGGTGGTGGTGGTGATGTTGATGTTGACTGTAGAGACATTGACGATGGTGGCAACAACGATGATGAATAGAATTTTCGCAACATTTTCCACATTATCATCGGCATTGTAATAGTTACTTGAACGGGTAAAAGATCCAACTAATACAAAAACCATTTTACTCTATACATTTGCCGAACAATGGAAAATGAATGACGGAATAGTGTGAACTGTATGTCAGATATTTTACAAAATCTCATCGGGGTTCATGCTAGTTAATCATTTATCTAATTTATTTTACGGGATTTTGAGTTGAAAAGTCAACGTCAAAATATTTATTTAGGCAATAAAATAAAAAAAAAGCAAAAAAAAATTAACGTTAACGGGTTGAAATCTGTCGACATTCGATCGTCATGAATTGCCAAAATGGAAAACGAAAAGTTTTTGTTCAGGCTGTTCCGTTTTTGGCTTTTCAATCGAAGCATAAGTAATGCGGCATTTGTTTTGTACTCATACAAAAAGTCTCTATCGCATCCGTTAGATGGAAATGTTTCCTTTTCAACGATTTTCACATTGAATTTCAACGATGAGTACGAACAAACAAACAAACCAAATCAGAACAAAAAAAAAAAAGAAAGAAAAATTTATATAATAATAATAATGTATTAAAGACACAGCATATTTTTGATATTCTCAACCATTAATTCGCATTTCAATACAACCGAATAAGTGTCATGAGCAAAAACCCATCCAAGTGTACGACGCTTCCAAAAATAACTAACTTTGAATGTATAGAATTAAATACGCCCATTTCAAATGAATCACATTCAAGGTCTTGAAATGATGAATGCAACCAATGTGAAAATTAACCAAATTTATTTGGTCGAAACCCTCATGTGGAATATTTACGAAAATTAATTTTACTAATTTCCGTTTAATAAATCAAAGGATTTGTTTATACGTCATCTCATCAGTGTTTGGATAAACGATTAAATAAACAGTTAGTTTCAGTTTTACTGAAATCAATCTTCTGAGAATTTATAACAAAAAGTGAATGAAGAAATGAAGAAAGGCAAAATGAAAAAAAATCGATATTCCATGCATACGAAAACACCTTTTTGAACCGTTTAATTGACAAGAGACTGAAGTTGGCTGAAATGGAGTGGGAAAAACATGACAGGCGTGTGCTATGACAAGTGAAAGAGAAAGCGAAACGAGGAACGGGGAAAGACGCAGAATGAGAGAGTGAGAGAGAAAGAAAGAAAAACAGAGAGAGAAAGAGAGACAGAGAAAGAAAGAAAGAGAGAGAGAGAGAGAGAGAGAGAGAGAGAGAGAGAAGAGAAAGAGAAAGAGAGAGAGAGAGAAAGAGAGAGAAAAGTTGAGAAAGTGATAAAGCCGACTAGTGCTGATACTGAATGAATGTGCGGCATTTATGAACCAAAGGCCACATGTTCGCATCCAGACGTTTATAATTAATTGATAATTTATGCAACGTTTTCATATGATTTATGATTATATTGTAACAATGTACGAATTATCAAAACATAAAAATGATCCAAAGAACGAGCGAACAAATGAATGAATAAACGAACGAAATAAACAAAAAAAAAGAAAGAATATTGTGAAAGCGTATTTTTGTTATTAGAAATAAAAAGCGCCCGAAGAACGGCACCTACGATAACAATGAAAAACAACCTTTAGACAGACATTGAACCAGACAGATATTCATCGGTGAAATAATTCATAACAATTTAACTCCCGTGCGCGCCATAATTTTTTCGATTTTTTTTTTTTTTGTGCTTCACTCATTCGTTTGGTATTTTGCCTATCTATCTTCGATGCCCATCTCGTCAAGTATACAAATGCAATTATCAACCTAAACAATGTACGATAGCAAAAGGCAAATGAAATTTATTTTGCAAGCACACAAACACACACACGCACACACGCAAACTCACACGAACAAAGGACAAAATAGCATATTCTTGCAAATTCATTGGCATATCTGTACAATATCAAAACAACGCAATACATTCTACCTGAAAAAGAAAGATTTGTTGAAAAATACACCATCATCCCTCATTAAATAATTTATTATAAATAAAACTCTAGACATTTTATGTTCGTGAACGAAAACGAGAAATAATTGCTTTTAGTGGCGATGTAATGTGGCAATACTTGATCAATTTTCACATTTTACCATTGCCAAAAGCGTACTAACTCACTTTTCTTTCTATCTAGTCGAAACTCACTTCTTACATTGGCTGTATCGTTTTTCTGTTATCGATTGTAGAGTATTGTATGCGTTTCACTTATCTTCCTAGTGTATGCTGCTTGTTAACAAACATTTTGAGTAGAACAGCATCAACAAGAACAACAACAACAATAAAAGAGCGAGAAAAAAACATCGACCGTATCAAAACAAAACAAAACAAAGTGAAGCAACAAAGCAATCAAAACATGAAATCAGGTCGAATACCTCTCAAATTGTAACAAGTAGCAAGAAAAATAGCGCAATGCTGAATGGCGTGCGTGCTTCGTTCCATCACATCCATGTGATATAAATTAAACTGATAAAGAGATACGTTCATGAAATTGAAACGAACGCATAACGAACTAGAGCATCAGGCAAGCCAACAATACATACACACTTGGCGATACAAAAATTAACGAAAGAAATTATAATGAAAAACATAAATCTAAGATTGTGTGCCGCGTTGCATCCCGATGGAATTCACAATGAAGCAAATAAAAGAAAAAAAGGGAAAACCAAAATTAGAAACTCACACATGAATGAAGTAGAAGAGGAAGAATACGAGAAAGGCAACAAGGCAATGAACATCGGTCGCTTCGGTGAATCCAGAAAAAGAAAAAGAGATGCTGACAAAAGCAGCAAAGAAAATACCAAAACATTAAGTAGCATGCGGTTTATGGTCGTTCAAAAGAAAATCCAGCACAAATTCTTCAGTGTTCTTCACTTGAAGCTCACAAATAGGTAGAAAGATTGAGAGAGAGAGAGAGAGAGAGAGAGAGAGAGAGAGAGAGCGGGCGAGAGAGAGTTAGTGAGTGAGAAAGCGAGTGGTATCATTGTATCTGAAAATGGATCTGATAAGAAATGCCACTGATGCAGAGACACGCAATCATTGTTATGTGTTCCATAACCGTTTCCAGTCACTGTTTGCGATCGATTTTCTATTTCATGGCATAAGCAGCAAAAAGCCCACGACACACTCACACATCACATCACATAACAAAACTCATTCTCATATAATTTACTCACCATCCCGATGCATGCCAGAGTAAATACTGCACAGTGCACATTTGGGAATTCCTTGAACTAAATGGAAAACCAAGAAAAGGAAACGGAAGATGTAGATGTGCATCAATGTTCAAATAATAACAGACCATGACTAAACAAACTATGAATCCAAGAGAATTGAACGAGACGGCGAATAGACGTACAAAAAAAAATTCACAAACAGAAAGACAGAAAGAACGGTACATTCACTCAATCTCTCATGTCCAGCGTACAGACGTCCCTTTGCTCCCTTCATTTCTATTTCTTTTTTTTTCCAATTTTCTTTCTGCTTGAGTTTTCATTCACATGAACTTGTCAGCAAAAAGGATTGGATATCGATTCTTCTCTCATTCTCCCGCCTTTTTCATCTCCCTATACTTTTCTCAGTCCCAGTATTTCTCTCGGCATCATCGCGTTTTCATGTTTCCTTACAGCAAAGCACATATTTAATTTCGTTTCTCGCATTTCTTTTATCAGTTTCCATAATATTGAGGAAGTGAAACTTTTGCCTTCGCCAAAACACACACAAAGACACACACACACACACACACTTTCACACACACACACACACACACACACACACAAAAGGAATGAGAAAAAAAAAGCAGAACATGCAAAACAAATGGAAAAAATACAAAAATGACTCAGATTTAGATGGTGACAAGAATGCCGTTGCCATGGTTAAATATGGCAAAATTTTTGAAGAAAAATTGGGGAAATGACGCTAAAATTCAACAAATATGAAATAACCGCATGTAGAAGATGAAAATCCGTTTGGATGAACATGCTACTTAGATAACCGCATAAGCACAAGACAAAGTCACATAAAACAGAGATTTTCTGTCAACGATAAGAAATTTTGCTTTTTTATTTATTCTTCTTTCTTTGCTCGTGAAATGGAACTATGTTTGAAATGAACACAACGGACGAACGGACAGGGAAAAAAGAAAAATCTACATCATACTGAATGAAAATGACTGTCGGAATACAAACCACTAAATCAAATCGCACAACCTAGTGGATTTATCAGAATATCGTTATTATGAGCTGAATGGAAAACTGTGTGATTCATCATATTTATGATGTTCAATAGAATTATTGTGTCACAGTTTTAATTGAAACCAAACGGTTTCTATTAACCCAGTTTCGTGTTCAATAGATGATTAAATTTCGCACATCATCCATCTACACCGACAAATGCTTCTTTTTATTGATTTCGATGTACGATGAGAAAATACATTTTGCCATTTTAAATATTTGTACGCTTGTGTATGGTTTTTAACCAATGGCTCTGCCAAACAATGTACTTAAAATATCATCAGATAAAACTATTTTTGACTTTGGTTAAAAGGAAACAAAAGTTTAAACCGCAGCCACATTCACGCATCAAACATAGAACCAACCCGAAAATTTGGCTACACTTTATTTTACAGTTTTCTTTATACTTCTTTTACTGCTTCGCTTTCGCTGTGTGTGTGTGTGTGTGTCTTCCGTTTTTCGGGATGCGTCTCTCTTTCTCGCTCGCTCACTTTCTCTGTCTTTATCTCTTTGTCTCTATTTGCTTCTCCTTGCCTCTCTTTGTTTCTTGTTATTTTCTTTTTCCTTCTCTCTCTTCTTCGCTCGAACTTACTCTCTCTCTCTCTCTCTCTCTCTCTCCATCTTTCTTTCTCTCTTTCTATTTCTCTTTCTTTCTTCTCAGTTTCTATCTCTCTTTTTCCTTTTGAAGTGGAATAATTTAATTATGCAGAGAGACTTTACACAATTGGGAATACAACTACGCATTAAGAATTTTTTTTTATCTCTTGACCAATGGAAAAAGAGAGAAAGACAAGTTGTGCAAACTCAAAAGATCAAATTAATCAGCTATTACGGTAATTTCGATGAAACTTTCTAGACGTCTTGAATTTCATGAACTGAATACATGACTTTTAGCATGAATAAATGATATTCCTGAATGAATTTCAACCAGCTACTGTTATACATGCGATGCGTCAATGCAGACAGTAGTAATCATGAAAGATAGTCACAATGTGCCAATATCGACTGAATAAATGACAAAACATTGATTCAATCACGCTATCAATGTGATTTTGGTAATTTCAAAACCACTGACTGAAAAAAAAAAGAAAAAATACTGATCAGTAAAAACAACCAGTATTCTTCAAACAGACCGAAAATAATATAAAATGAAACGAATTGTATTTATTCTTGCGTAAAAATTGATGTTTTTGGTTTGTGATACAAGACAAACAATGGATGATATAAAAATTCAATGCCATACATTGTAAAAGTGCATTTTGAATTTATGGTAAAAATGTGAATTGTTGATGCTGATGAGCTGGCTGAAAGAGAAAGAAAGAAGATGACTGAATGAGCGAGCAAAAAATTGAAAAAAAAAAAAAAAAAAAAAAAAAAAAATTAGGAAAAAAACTGATTTTTGGATTTTAAAATAGCCATTAATACCGGCAAAGAGCTGTGTCTCAGGACAAAGCGAACACGAGCCCATCCCAATGATAAATCACATTTAATTCGAAATCTGAATTGAATGTGCATTGCGAAAGTTGTCTCTATTGTTATTGTTCACAACTGTGTGCTTTGCATGCTCGACTGGCATTGCTGTCAAGAGAAGCAGCATGAGTGCATTTGTATTTGTGCATTTTATACATGAACAAAACGACCAACCGAAACAAACAAAAAATTGATACAAAATGATAAAATAATGAAAATGGCACAAATAAGTCGTACAATACGATTACAAGAGCACCAACGAAAAAAAAAAAAAATAAAATGCGATGAAATTAAAATCAGTGAGAAGAAAGTGATGAACATATTGCGCTAAATCAAGCACTGGAATATAGAGATATGCACACACAGACACACACACACACACACTCCAAAATTGATAAATAAATAAAATACGTAGAATGTGTGCATGGCCAACATTGAAACCAGACGACCGAAAATATTCCCATTCACTGTCTTTTCGTATTCACAAACAATGCAGACAAAAATTGACAGCACAGCCGAAATGAAATGAAAATAAAAAAAAAAAAAAAAAAAGAAACAAGGACGCAGCGACATGTATTGTATTCTTTGGTTATTCGTTATTTTATTTTATTGCTCGCCAGTTTTTCTGGGTGCTTTCGAACTTTTGTGAATTTAATTTTATGTTTCGAGGCAAAAAAAAATACCGACACAGTGAGGGATACAACAAAAAACCTGACAATAGTGAAAAAGGGAGTGAGAGAGAGAGGGAGAGGGGGAGAGAGAGAGAGAGGGAGAGAGAGAGGGAGAGAGAGAGGGAGAGAGAGAGGGAGAGAGAGAGGGAGAGAGAGAGGGAGAGAGAGAGGGAGAGAGAGAGAGAGGGAGGGTGTATGAGTGAGAAAAGAAGTGGCTCCATTATCATTGCCAAAATGAGTGCCGCACATTCGAATTTATTTAATTTGATTGTTGCCAATTGTATCTTACCGAATACAATAAAATCATGCGAGTGTTTCTCCTGTGCGCTGTGCCCATTCTTTTTATTCCCTTTTGTTGTTGTGAAGCATTGTGTGCCAAATTTATGTTTAAATTTTTATTGCAATGTCATTTTGCATTTCAAAAGGCTCAAGCTTTCAATTTACTGCCAACTCATTCAGATAATCAATAAACAGACACTGACAATACAACAACCATCAAATGTTAAATATTTTCGGTTGATTCTTAAAAAGTCATTTCGTTTACTGAAACTATATTGAAGTAAAATAACTAATAGTTTTGACCAAATGTAGGTTGACATTTTCCATACAATCCGATTTTACTTCTTTGCGGTCAGATTTTCAACAAAAATAAATTATTTTCAGACATTAGTAGAAATGTTAGTTTTACTGCTATGATGGCATCCATGTTGACATCAGTTAATCTTTTTTTAATTTTACCCTTATTTGTTTGTACAAATTTAAATACGGAAATTCTTTCATCGGCTTAAAATAGAATCACTTTTAAAAAAACATCAGTATAGATGAGAAAAGCTTTTGACTTTGATGAATCAACATGCATTTCGAGAGCAATAAAAGTTTAACATTGAAGTCGAATCCAAAATAACTTTGAAATGTTGGAATAAGCACAGTCGATCGAAATAAGCACATACGTTTTTTTGTAAAAGTTCGAGTGTCAGTGCTATGTAAATATGTGAAATATATTGATGGATGTACGCTATATGGGTTTCAATGTAATCGAACCAGGATAGATTAATAGGAATTCTATATTAATTTAGAGCTTTGGAAATATATGGTATATCATTCTTAATTAAAATTGCCCATCTGTAGAGAGGACAGAAAAAATACTGACTCTTTCTCTAACATCACTTCTGCATAATGATGTAAAATTATCCCATGTCGGGGACAAATTCATTATCTCTCTCTCTCTCTCTCTCTCTCGCTTACTCAATTCTAGTCCCGTTTTTTCTTGCTCTTTCTAGAGAGATGCAAGTAATTTTTTTTTAAAAATATCTTATGGATATTGCAAATTTTACAATTTTCCAAATAAATGCATCCAACTGTGTGTCCTACATTTTTAATTGAATTGTTCATTAACTTTGTTAACATGGCCTGCACACTTTCAATCAAAATCTCAATTATTGTTGGAAACACAGTTTGGTTTATTCACTTTAGCGTGCGCGATTGTATGTGTTGAAGATTTTAATGGCAACGATGAAAATACCAGAAAATAAACAAATTCCAAGTGGTTTTCGTAGAAAATCGCGCTACTATTGAGTATAGTTGTAAATATTTCATGCAAAGAAAGCGAAGAACTTGACTTTTTTCTATTGTGTGCTGATAGAATTGGTTTCCTCGAGTGAAATGGAAAGAGGGAGAGATAGGGAGAAAAAGAAAGAAATTCAGATGAAAAAACAGAAAGATAGACAGCGAATGAATAGACATACTGAGAGAGAGAGAGAGAGAGAGAGAAAGAGAGAGAAAGAGAAGAAGAGGAAGAAGAAGAAGAAGAGGAAGAGAAGAATAAGAAGAAAAGGAAGAAGAACAAGAACAACAAGAAGCAGATGATAATGAAGAAGAAGAAAGGGTAACAGAACAAGTAAGAAAAACAGAGGGAATAACAGAGAGCCCAAATAGTGAGAAAGCCAAAGCGAAAAAAAAAATTATATCTACAATTCCGAAAATTTGTTTAAAGATGTATGAAGGAGACACTTCAATTGGACACAATGTAATTTCCTATTCGTTTCGTCGTTCGTTTGTTTTTTTTTTTTATTGGTATTTGCTATTTGCGCTCATCTAAGCAGAGATTGTTCGTGGTTCATGTTTTGTGTATTCTCAACGCGTACAAGTATATTTATCGTTTGCCGCAGTCATACATAACACGTGGCTCAGCCGAATGAAACCAAGCAAATAGCATCGTCCACAGACCGACGAAAATAATTTAAGTTTTTCGTCGTTCGTTTATGTTTGTGTGTGTGTGTGTGTGTGTGTATGTGCGGTGGCAGACGTAATGTTTTCCAAGTGTAATTTATTCATAGCCATTCTTCTTTTAATGTTTGCTTATTCTGCATTTATTCTGGCCAATTGTTACCCACGTTTTCGATGTTTGCGCTGTGTGTCTTTTTATTCTTAGTGTCTATACATACACACACACACTTGTACAGAAGTTTTTCGTTGCTAAGTAATTTCAGACCACTTGTTTTTGGCAAAATTATGTGTTTGAATGTGTGCGCACTGAGGAAATTTTACATTATGCACAAATTGCGTGGGGTCAAGTGACATATAGCTATATATTATTCTATGCTCATTGCATTGCTACTTACAAAAGCTAAACACATTCAAACCAATCTGCAGTCGACAAAATGCGACAAGTTTAAGGGAAAATTGCGTTAGTACCACCTGGCATGCAACACAATATGGAACCAATTGCAATATTACTGCGAGCCATGACTCACTACTTAGACGATACGAATTGTGTTTGCTCCGATTTACATTGAACATGGCAACGCGTTATTTGCACGCCATCAACGGAAAAATCTATTTCGTTATATTCAAGAAAAGAAAACAAACACAATTCAGTTTCGAATTAAAGTATAAAAAAGAAAGAAAACATTGGAAGAAATCTTTATAGATTTCACATAATTCACATTTTTTGCGTGCATTGTTTTTCAGCAAAATAGACGCCCGAGAGAGAATGGGGAAAAGTAAAAGAATGAAAAAAGGGAAAAAGAAAAAGAGTTAGTGGAAAGAGAGAAAGATATACCTAGGGACCTGTAGCAAATCAGTTCGAAGGTAAACTTCGTCCACACTTCCCATCAACTGAAACATAGAGCACCGAATTTTTCAAGATTATGCCATTCTATCTCATACAAATCGGACTCAAACCGATAAACCGTACACTTACATACCAACAAGCATTGACGTCATGTTATTGAGTTATTGTGGTATTTTTGTACCTGAATCTACCAGACAAACAAGTTCACATTTTGCATTACATAAATCGTAAAAACAAATAGTAATTCGCTCTAACCTTTTCTTCACTCCCTTCATCATTCTCTTTTTCTCTCTCTCTCTCTCTTTCTCCCATGTATTCTCTCTTTTTTCTCCTCTTATCCTTCTGTCCTTCTCTCTCTCTTTCTATTTCTTTTTCACTCTTTTTTCCCTCTTTATTTGTATGCATTCTATGCTTAAATAGAGACCGAACCGACGATTCGAAATTGCAAAAAATGAAAACATAAACAAACAACAAATATTCGTTTTTTTTTTCTTCTTCTTCTTTCCCGCACATAGCTGGCATATGTTTTCAATTTGTTTACAAGACTCATGTCGTAAACGACGACGGTGAATGGGGCTTTTGAGCCCAAAACAAATATTGCAGAAAAATGAAATATATGTAAATCCAAAAAGCATAAAAAAAAGCACAACATTTTCAATAAAATATATTGCCCGAGCCACAGTAAATGGATCCGTATTTTGACATGGAGCACTTTCATATGTGTATGCGTGCGAGAAATGCTTTAAAACCTTTCCAAAGAAGGAGAAAAAAAAAAACTCAAAGGAATGTAAAAAAAAACAGCAACAAAAAATCTATCCCTTCGACAATCCATCACATTCAATGCACGAAACAAACTTACCTGCTCGAATTTGGAGCGTCAAAGTTATAAAAACGGCATTTTTTCTTACCATCGTAGGCATGAGCCGATAAAACAAAAACAAATGAACCAGCATCAGAAAGAGACTGATATTATATCAATTAGAATAAATTGTGCGCAACGTATTTTATGTACAAAGTTGACGATTATTGCCAATCGAATATAAATTTTTGGATGAAATTTTTCGGTTTTGGACACTCTGCGAGCAAAAACAAAATGTTAAATGTAACGTGAATGGAATCGAAAAAGACCATAGTTTGGAGGTGAAGAAAAAATTGGTTTATTGCTTTTCTGTTCATCGGAACGATTATTATGACTGCACACCTCCACACTCGATTTATTACGACAATGAAAATGTATATACAAGCTGCAGTGTCCCGTATTTTTCGTCGTTGATTTTGTTGTTGTTGTTGTTGCTGCTGCTGCTGCTGTTATTATTATTATGGTGCACAAAGAATGTTCGAGCAGCATTTCTTTGTGAATAAAAACACCACCATAAAAACATTCATATTACACTCACACATTTTTTTTTTTTCTGATTTCATTTTGTGTAAGCAGGTGGAAGCATTCCTTTTACTTTCACTCTCCAAACTGACTTGTTTTTTCATACGATCTTTTTCTCTCTTTTCTGTTTGTACTTCGATTCGATTCTATGGCGTTCCATAAATATTCGAATATAGTTTCATTTGGTTTCAGATGGTTTATGAGAGGCATTGAACAGAGAAAAGTTTATCCTTTTTGAAATCGAATGACAAAAAAAAAAAAAAGAAAAAAAAGAAAAGCACGTGCTTTGTGCAAACGTTGGTTTTTCGCTACTCTCCATTATTTCAATAAATGTTCATGTGAATGAGCTTGCTTTTCCTCCCGATCTTTCTCTCTCTTTCTCTCGCTTTCTCTCGCTTTCTCTTCTCTCTATTTTTACTTATTTTTTATCACTTTCTCGCTCCCTTTTTCTCTCTCTCCACCTCTTTTTCCCTCTCATTCGCGTCTTTTTTCCTTTTGTTTTTTCTTCCTTCGTCTCTTCCCCATCTTGCTCTGTGCCCATCATCTTACCCTCAATGAATTATATTTTCCACAAAGCATACACATCAAAAAGAAAATTGTTGTACGCTTTCATTTGCGTTTTTCTCTCATTTTTCGCAATATGTCATCAGTTGGCAAGATAACCGCATGAAGAATTCTGCTCACGAGGTCGCCTTTGTTTTGAAATTAGAACACAAATATTAAAAAAACTGTAACATTAACAGCAACAACAATGAAATGTGGTAGTAATTCCAGGCTTTCCGCATCGATGAGTACAAAAATAAAAGTTGAATAGAAAGCGAAATAGATAGAAGGGAACATCAACAGCTTGCCAATTGAGTTGCCTGGCAATGCTGAGGTGAGAAAGTAAAGACGGTTACACAATTAATATGGTTCAGTGTGATGAATTGGCATTTGTGTTTGTTGCCGATTTATTTTGTATTATTAAATGCAAACCACATTGCAAAATGTTTTATACATTTTGTACGTATGCTGAAGCCCAAAAATCACGTGGGGCTCACCAAATTCCATTGTTGATAAAGATTGGACTTTTTTAATTAGAAACGCAAAATGAAAAAAAAAAACATTCAAAAAACAACAGTAAAAAGCAATTTTTTTTTTTGTACAGCGATAAAAGCTGATATTGAATAAAAGGGGCAAATTTTAAACGAACGCGAAGAAGAAAGAGAGAAAGAGAGGGATGTTGGTTTTTTTTTTTTATGGGTGTGAATGAGTCATGAATTTCGTTGCAACGAATACAAAAATGATCCATCAACATTTTATATCGTGTATTCGCCGTTTTATAATATTATATTGTGGTGGCATTCATCAAACCGAACAATAAACACCGAATGAATGAGCTTTTTTACATCGTTGTGCGAGAAAAGCACTAAATTTTAACCATTTGAATTCATTGTTCAGCATATTTGATGAGTTTCATTTTTCTTTTTTTTTTTGGATTTTTTTTCTCTGACTCTGCTCGCCATTATTTGGCATATAAAAAGTGCAACCGCAGTATTAACTTCGAGTGTTCGATGATAATTAATTTCATTTTTTGTTCGTTTATTTCAGGTTCAGAGGACATAATGAAATTTCAAGGAAATGACACAGTCGTTGACTACTTTCGATTGGTGTTGCGTGATGGAAACAGTTTATTGGTGGGCGCAAGGTAAGAGAATAGTATAAAATTGTTATTTTTCATTGTTCATGAGCAGCATGCTCGTTATTCGACATATTTTTATTTTTTTTTTTGAAAGAAATTTTTCGCGGAAAAAAAAATAATTTCTTCTCTGTTTTAAATGTCGAGCAACTGGAAGTTGTGAAAAATGTATTGTTTGCGATTGAGGCGCATATAGTTAAAGCGAACATCATAGTAATAAAACAAAACATCCTATCAACAAAAAAAAAAAAAAAAAAAAGAGACAAAATTGTTGACGCTTTTGTTTCAACCATAATGACGCCATTGCGTTTCGGTTTCTACAAAGACAAACTATGTTCATTTCAGTGCCATTTTGCATGCACTACACGGAAATAATTTCAAAAACTTTTATGTGTGCTACTTATTGCCTGGCTGTTGAATGTGTCGCACAAAACTTTTTCTGTGGCACACATTTTTTTTCGGTTTGTTTATTTGAAATACGAGCATTTTCGCTCTTAAATTTTTTTTCTCATTCACCCTTTTCCAACTTACCGCCCCCCCCCCCTCTCTCTCTCTCTCTTTCTCTCTCTCTCTTTCGTTCTCTTTCTCTCTCTCTGTTTATCGTTGCCTCTTCTCCTCGGCCTCTGTTCCGTTCAATTTCTACTTTTCTCCAATTTCAAGTCGCTTATTCACTTGTTCAACAATACTGTTGCCTTAGCTCTAGCTGCCGTAATTTAAGCAATTAAATGGAAGTACATGTGAGTGTGCCAACATTTATATCGATCCATTAGAACTTATACACAATGCATTGTTGTTCACCTGTTCAATTGTCCTAGATGCACATTGAGTATCAAAACACTGCCACACTATGATTTGGGACATTTTTACGATTTTAACAAGAAACGTTTTATGGCTTGTTAGAGTTTAAGAATGTGTGCAGCAGCCATTCAGCCAGCCAGCTACCATACTCATAATTTTCATGGCAAATAATCCGCATTGGATGACCAAACCTGAAACTGCATTCGAATTGCAAAAATCAACATGTTCTCATTTGAAATGTTTCATAAAAATTGCAAATTGGAATGAGGGACATTCAAAGAGATTGAGAGAGAGTGAGAGAGTAAAAAATTGTGTGCTTGCGTGTGAAAGAGGAAAATAAAGAGAAATTAAGGAAAAGAAGGAAAAAGAGAGAGAGAGAAAAAGGGAAAGAAAAAGAAAAAAAAGTAAGAAGGGAAAGAAATAGTGAAAAAAAAATGGCAGCAAAATGGAATAAACACACAAAATGCTTTGTTCACTCATGTCAAAGTAATACGAAGTGGTTAGTGGTATAAACATGAAGGAACATTTTTATAGCTGTGCGAAAAATTGTGAAGTTGAAGCGCGCACGTTCAATTAAATGCGGTCATTAAACGTGATTAAAATTACCGTACATTCATGTTACATTGTTAACCAGTCTACCCTTCGTGAAAATCACCATCACAGCCGATACCACCAATACTATCTATACTTCTATGCATAATGTACGCATTTTATTGTGATGGAATCATAAAAAAAAAAAAAATTATCCACGTTAAATTGACAGATCGTAAATGGTCGCCTCTTCTATTCTATTCTAACGTTCACAACTACACATATTGATAATGTTAAATGGTTTTTCAATTGTTTATATTCTAATGAAAATTATCTGCGCAAAGTTCATTTCACTTACTGTCACATCATTATTATCTTAATTGTGCATTGCAGTAAATGCAACAGCAAAAGCAAAAGCAGATGTGCATTGTGGTTGACTGTATCATCCAATCGAAAGAAGAAAAACAACAATAGCTCAAACATTTTCCGGGAAGATTACAGGTTACAATTCGAAAAGAAAAGTTTAAATTCTGATTATGTATGAAAAACGATTCACAGACAAAGGAAAAACAGATTTAACGAACAAAAGTCATTAAAACATGAGTCAGTATACTGACTGAGATTTTAAAATCATCATAATTCTTCTTCATTCAAACAATAGGTTGAGAGTTGACGATGAAAAGGAAAGAAAAATCAAATACAAAAATGCAATTGAAACATAGCAGAGATAGAGATAGAGATAGAGAGAGAGAGAGAGCGAGAAGTCGTTCTTATAAGATGCCAAATTAAATGGAGACTTTTTGATATCGCTCTAAACACCAAAAATAACTGATTTTACATACAAATGTCCAAAGCAAAAAGAAACTTTTTTCGTGATGTAAGAAATGTCGTAGTACACGACCTACATAGTATAAAGAACCACATTTCTAGCAACGGAAAACATTAGACACTCAAAAGTGTACGAGTACGCAAGTTTGCATGTGTGCATGTGTTTTTGTGTTTTTGTGTATGTTTTCTGTCGAAAAACATTCTCAACAAATTTATTTGTGCAAATTCAAAAGCTGTCGCTGTTATTCATTGCAAGTTTTGGCCCAAAAGCATTTGAATGCATCCAAAGGGTATAATTTAAAAGTTTTAAATGTTTTTATAATCAACAAATATTTGACTGAATGTGGATATGTTGGCTGATTATATGGATCTTCAGTGAACTGACTCCAATTTTGTATCGTTCCATAATGAAACCGAGCATTTGTCGCCCGCACAAAACAACCATAATCATATTTTTTGGAATTCGTTGACGAAACGGAAAATGTATATTGTGCATTAAGCGCATAAGATTCTGTGTGCACTGGGATAAAATTTAAAAAGTTTAACGAGCTTTACGATTGTACACATGTATGTTGTATGTGCTGGCGAAATTGGTTTAAGTAAAAAGAGAAAGTGGGCGAAATGAAAGGGAAGCAAATGAAAGAATTAGAGAGAAAGAGAGACAGAGACGGGGAGAGAGAGAGAGAAAGATGGAAAAAGATAGAAAGAGAGAGAAAGAGAGAGGAGAGAGAGAGAGAGAGAGAGAGAGAGAGAGAGAGAGTTCAACTCAAACATTATAATTTGTTTTCGTCGTTGACGATGTCGTTCGTTTCATTCTCGACGATTTGCCATGCTGTGTGTCGTTGTTCTTAATGAAAATGCACTTTATCTTCTTTTTCTTTTTCTTCTTCTTCTTCTTCTTCTTTTATTTTAGTTTTCAACCCGTTTCGTCTCTTGCATTCTCTTGTCATTCGTTTCAGAGGTTTTTGCTTTCATTTTAATGAAAATTTACTTTTGTTGAAATCGCATTGTGTGCGATTTTCAGACGCTGACTTTGCGGCAATGTTGAACTTTGCCGCTTTTTCATTTCTTTTTCTCATTCGAACTGTTCTTGGTTTATTTGCGAGAACTGCTTTGAATTCACTATGACAGTTCTATTCGTTTGGTTTAATGAAATTCAACATTGATGCTGCTACTGGTGGTAGTGGCGGTGACAACATTCATTTTATCGTGTTGGTGGTAATGATGGTGGTTCATGTCTTGCTATAGTTCCGCGTGCTGAGAATGTAATGCCAATGTATCTTATATATACACCCAACCGTGCACGATGAGACAGACTTCTGGCTGTGGCTCCAGCAAAACGACTGTGTGTCTTTGTCATTTTCAAACATTTTAAATTATAATGAATGTCACTGGTTCATTTAACATTTACGAAAAACAACAAGAAACAAAAAACAAAAAAAAAAATATTAATCCCTTCGCCGCATGTTATCTTTTCGTTTTAATTTTTTGCTTCACGCAATTTTTCTTAATTTTTATCGGTGCAGATTAATCATGTGGTCTCATTTTATCTCATTTTTATAAACAATTGTGATGCTGTGTCTACAGTTCAAAATAAAACACATACAGACACATTTAATGACAAAATCATTGACAAGACAATAATAAAAATTTATCTCATTCTCTCTCATTTATTTCACTTATTTTGTTTTTAAAATTTTTTTAATGAATTATCTGCAATTTTGATACATTTTCTCTTCCGCTTATTGTATCACACTCTCTTTGTTTTTCATTTTTGACTATCTTCGCAATTAAAAATATGATTATCAATAAATTGCCGAATGGGATGGAAAGAGCTAGAGCGGGGAGAGAGAGGAAGAAAGAGAGAGAGAGAAAGAGAGAGAGAGAATGAGAGATCGAGGGACAGAGAGAGAGCGACAGAGAACGAGAAATAGAAAGTGAGAGGGAGAGGAAGATCGAGAGAGCGAGAGAGAGTGCGAGAAAAACGAAATGAGCAGAAAAAAACAACAAGCAGTCGATTTATTTGGATGTGAATATGTTGTTTGATAGAAAACATTAAGCATATTGCGTAATGAATTCATGGATTTATTACGTTAAAATCTGTGATTAATTCGTCTGGTTGCTTCCGAATGATAATTTATCAATTGGCTACATGAAAAAAGCACACACACACACATACACACTCACACTCACACTCAAACAAACAAAACAAAACAAAACAAAATCGATAAACCGAATAAAAGAGACCAGAAGCCGCAACAACCGCGCGTTTTCCACTCAAATTAACTGGTTTGCATTATTGTTGTTATGTGATTGACTAGCAACAACAAAAAAAATGCCCCATTATCACTCATCCTTTGTTTTTTTCCATTGGTTCTCGGTTCGTGTGTTTTTTCGAAGCTTAATTGTTCGATAAATAATTAGCTTAATGTAAAAAAGACTCGTTGCTATTCGTGAATAAATTAATTTTAAATGTGGCATCAGCAGTCGCTGAACCAATGAAGCCATAGCATTATCACTACCAATGTAGAAACTCATTTTGTGTTTATATTCTCATCTGTTTGCATTTTTTTTTTTTCAGATTAGTGAATTCCATAAAAAAAAGTGTTTTTTTGTTCGTTAAACCACGATTGTGATAATTCTATTTTCTAATAATTCACAAATACATTGTCTGCATTGCAGTATGAAAAATATGCAATTTTGCAATTCGAATTGCAGAACATGAGCTAACCAATTGTGTATACTATTACATGTGACGAATGATTTTTTTCTCCAAAAATATAATTATTTTATATATCAACAGGATATTTGGAAATGCGGTTCGTCGTCGTCAAATGAATTGTTTGCTGGACATTTTGGGTGAAAAGTGTGTTGCATATCAATTTTTATTTTATTATTGGTCGTTCGGTTGATTCATTCGCATTGCATTTATGTCTAACATGCAGTTCAACACATCCGACACAAATAATCAATTTAGAGATAACTCGAACAACACACAAATATGTCTAACGAGATGGCAGAATAGAATGTTCTGTGTGTGTGTATGAGAGTGGATTTGGATGTATGTATAATGGCAGGGCGGCCACATTCATTGATTTTCCTATTAATTTTGCCCATTGTCCACATCAAATCGCTTTAGGTTCGAGATTTGTGCGGCGGTTCCGTGGTTTTATTGATCGTTGTTTTGTGTGTGCCACAGCATTGCACCAGCCACTCTCAATGAATTTTTCTGTCTCACTCTCTCTCTCACTCTCACTCTCACTCTCTCTCACTCTCTCTCTCTCTCTCACTCTCTCTCTCTCTCTCTCTCTCTCTCTCTCTATGTCTATCTCTATCTCTATCTCTATCTCTCTTTCTCTCTTTCTCTCTTTCTCTCACTTTCTCCAAATCTCTTGCTCCCTATTACTCTGTTTTGTTCTCGATGTCTCCTCTCGACATGCATTCAGCAATATAATTCCACAATTTACAATTTACAATGTTATGCTTCCATCGTTGAATATTTAATGCATGTTCGAGCAAGAATGAGCAAACGACGACAACAAAAATAACGACAAAAAAACACACTTACACAACTAAATTGTGAATGTTGCAAATCGGTGATCAATATTCGAGATGGTGGTAAATAGTATTTACTAAATACTAAACAGTTTCTCTATGCCGACAACGATGATGCTTTCGCGTCATTGCTACTGAAAACAACACATTCACTGTATGAAGTACGGCACACGAATGATATTTTACGCAACATATCTCGTTCATACAGCCACTCCCCGCATTCACAAACAATATTATCGCTAGCAATTCTAGTAGCACACAATAAAGTGTCGCTCACATATGACATTATAGCAGCTGAGCTGCAACTAAGCAAGAAAGCAAATAGAGAGAGAGAGAGAGAGAGAGAGGGAGAGAGAAAGAAAGGGAGAAAGAAACAGAGAATGATAAAAGGGCAGAATGACAGATTACAAAGGGAGGGAAACAGAGAATGCATTTTCTCGATGCCAATGACCGATTTTCCAACAACATCAGGATACCCGATACGTTATGCAATTTTCAAATCGGTTTTAATAATTGCGAAACGATAGACGTGATTGTGTTATGTACAAATTCATTTGAAATGAACAGGATTTGTATGCGGCTGGTGCATTGTTCAATAATGGATACATTTTGAATATACAATTTCGTACAACAAATTAATTCAATTTCAATTGGTAATTTGACTTTTATTTAATTAATAAATTGGAATTCACACACAAAGTCAAATTGAGATTCATATTCATTGAGAACAACGAGAAGTGGTCAGATTCTTTTTTCTGTTATTTTGGTTCAATTTCTTGTTTATGCTTTGAACTTTGAGTTTGGATCAAAAATGCAATCTTTTTACCCCATGGCACCATTTATCGATATTGCAGATGTGAATAAATTCGTATAACCAAAAAGTAAAAAATGATGGGCAATATTTTTGAAAGTGGCTGCAAAATAAATTCAATTTATTTTCTCTCTCTCTCTCTCTCTTGCACGGTTTATCTGTGTTTTTTCTTTCTTTTTGCTGTGTACAGTGCGACAGGCGACACAATGAATTGGATTTCAATTCGAAAAGCCAAAAAATTTACATCAGTTTGCATTTTCTCATTGTCCATTATTGTTGTTTACGTGCTGCTTATGTAATGTTAAGTGCATGTAATCGATATTTGTTGGGAGATAGAATAGTGTTTTCGAAAATGGAATTGAATCGAAAAGAGAGAAAACCGCATGCACCAATTTATGCTGTGACAGTTGTAACCGATTTCGATTTCAACTAGATAGAGAGAATGTAATTTTCAATGGATAGTCTCATTTCACTTGGCATTTGGCATCTTCATTTTTGTATCGAATGTCGTTCGAATTGTCCCATTCCAAAAAATTCTAGTTCCCAATGGCCATTGCCATTGAAAATTGAAATTCAATACAATGTGGCGCATATGCGCCCAATACGATATGATTTCGATTTTATATTGCATCTAATACCGATAGATAAAAAGCTAATGTACACCGCATACTCACACACATACACAGAGAGAAATAGAGATACACATACACAAATGTTGCTGTTTTTCATCAAAATTCATGCATATAAATAGCATAAGTGAACGTCCATATCCCAGCTACAAATTGCTGACATTTATATTTTGCTTTGTTATGCGCTCGAAGTGCCCGATTACAGACAAGATGAGACAGAGAGCAATGAAGAACGAAATATAGAGATAGAAAAAGGGGAAGGAATGGAAAGAGGATGGACAAAAAAAAAAAAAAAAAAACGCAGTACCAATGGATCTTTACACATTCAATTCCCAATAAGTTTACCGCAATTTGCAACAGTAACATTCCCATGCGTGTATCCTCATCGAAAAGAAGTATCGAAAAATAAATTGCACACACGACTAACACAATTCGCTCAGCCATTTTCGTTTCGCACACTGTATATTTCTATCAAATGCAATGTCAGCGCATTTTGTATGTATGTGTCAGTATTGTGTCCGTTCAATGTAAATGCTCATAAAATAATGTAAAGTAAGCAAAAATTAAACGAAAAACGAAACACGAAAATGGAAAAATTTTCCAGCGACAAGCTTTTAAAGCATTCAAAACACACTTATTTCGTGAATATTCTAATATTGAAAAATAAAATGTGCATTCGATGCGCAATACTTCACTTCAACAAAATTTATGCTTACGAGTCATGACAATATATGTACAGCGAAAATGATGCAAACATAAAAACACAAAAAAACACAGCAAAATACATTCTAATGATTTTAATCAAAAGTAGAAGAAGAAGAAGATGATGATGAACGAGAAAAAAAATAAAAACAAAAGAAAAAAAAAAATGATGGAAAAAGTTTGATGCTAACATTTACGTCATGGTGTTAAAGTAATTCTATCACTTTGGATGCACCTTTGGCTCAAAGGGTTGTCGATCCACTTCCACTTTTATTTTTATTCGATTTGCATCTCATTTGAGAAAATATTTGTAACGCAACACCAAGTAACACATTAATCTGAAATATATGTAAATGGATGAGAGAAAGTAGTACAAATTGCATTTCGTCGTTATTCTTGGCACGTTCTTTCTTTCTCTTTCTCTCAATTTTTTTTTTTCGCTTCATTTCGATCTCAATCTCTTTCTTACTCTCCCTCGCTTTGCTCCGTTCGCTATAGATCTCAATCTATCTTTCTCTACCTTCTTTCTCTCACCTTTCTTTCTCTTTCTCTCTCTAAAAGAATTCTATCTCTCTCTCTATATATGTGTGTGTCTCCTCCTTGCTATCTTCCTCCTGTATCTATCCGTCTCTTTCTCTCTCTCTCCTCTCTTCATCACTTTCACTCTCATCTCTCTCATTTCTCTCCCCCTTTTGCATAGAAATTTTCTCTTTCTTGAATCCGGTCCTTCTCTTCATCTTACTCGTTCGTTTTCTTCATTTTTCAAAAATCAGATTCTGTTTTCCATAAATTTAGATTCACCTAAGAAAATCCTTGAAAACAGTGTCGCCTGAATTTCTTCAAAAAAAAAAAAAAAAGGCGTCACAGATTCAATATGCAAGTAGCAATTTGGTCATCCAATCCATGTAGCATGTGCCATAGAATTTCCTCAAAAAAATTGTATTCAATTGTGAAAATTGTTAGGGCGAAACTGTTATATTTCGCAAGTTATATAATTTGTTGATGAATCGTCAATTTTCTACATTTCATTCAAATGGAATGAAAATGGTAAAATATAATTTTCGTAGCAAGAAGAATTGAATTAAATTGTCTATTGTAATGGTATGCGTACAAAATTCGAATCGTGCATATTCAAATTTCTAAACGCTATATTATTATTTCAATTGTGGTGTGCATAGTGTGCGCGCTGGCTTTTCAAAACCAAATGTAAATCGTTTACTTTCAAAGCATGCATAATGAATGCGGAAATTTCGTCTATGTGTCTATGTGTATGAATGTGTGTGTGTGTTGAGGTTCTGCGTTGAGCTTTTCCATTTCATCATTTTAATGCATGAGCGTTGCAGCAAAAATGTTTGAGAACAAAACAAACCGAGAAATAACAACAAAAAAAAAAAAAAAAAAAAAAAAAAAAAAAATAGAATCAACCAAAGCGAAAAGAAACTAAAATATGAAAAACAATGCAAAATGTAAAATTGGCATACGATGTAATGCGATCAGTGAGTGAACGTACAAAATTTGCTACAATTGCAAAGCGTACACATAAATTACTGCATAAAATTGGATGGCAGACTTTTCCAAAATAATGCGAAATACACGATAAAACATTTTTGCATAAAACTGACTTTCTCTCTCTCTCTCTCACTCCCGTTGCCCGCTTACTCATCTTTCTAAATGCGAAAAAAAAAATGTTCGGTAAGCATCCAGCCATACAACTTTGAATGAATACAAGAATAACAACAAATACAAATGACATTAGAAACAATATTGCCTGATATAAATGAATGCAATTTTCTCACGAAAATTTTCAATGGTAAAATGGTCTCATTGTGTTGTTCATCAGTGAAAACTGGATATTTTTAGTTGATTCGCTAAAATCAACCCACACAATTTTGGTTCGTTACCGTATTTATTTGCAACAGTTTGTTTATTCTCTGGCTTCACAGCCATCGTATGTGTATGCATGTTTTTATCCGATCTATGGAAAGAAAATTCTATAATCACGTTCATTTCAAATGCAACCATTAATGGGAAATATGAAGGATTTTTCACACAATGCAAACACATTTTGCAATTTATAGTCACATGTTCGCGCGTATCGCAAGAACAAAATAATATCCATTGTCTAGAGAAAATGTGTATAAATAAAATTTGTAAAAGCTTATCTTTTGAATTGGGACATGTGAACAACGCGGTGATACAGCGCGTAATTACGCTCGACACTCGTGCTCTGGCAATTTCTCAAAACACCAGCATCACAACCACTACCACCACCATCACCATCACCATCACTCGCAAAACAGATGAAAATAATTAAAGAAATGAAAGGGATTGTGTATCAGATGACTGAATATCATTTAACTTGTTTATTATTGTCCATTTCGCTTTAATATCCGATGTATGCTATTTTGCTGTCGCCTGCACCTTCTGCTGCCCATTTGGATGATAAATAAGCATGAGTCAGTGTTGTAAAATAACAAAAAGAAAAAAAAAATGAGAAGAACCAGCAACAACAGAAATTAAATCAAACATTTACAAGGAAACGAACGGACAATGACGGTCCGTAATGAATTTAGCACCTGAAATTACTTTAATTTTGTGCAGTTCAAAAAACTTGCAACTGTCTGACGTTCTACTTGATTCAATCCAAAATGGAAATTGGAATGAGCAAAATTTATGCCATGGATACATTGCATACACACGACAAAAAAATAAAACAATAACATGAACTATACAATATGGTTAAATTGATCGAGTATGAAGAACTACACATAACAACAATAACAACAACATCAAAAATCCAAACTTATGATATAAAATTCCAAACCGTATAAATTCCATATGCGGCAAAAGAGAAAAAAAAGCTCTAGCACCGACACAGACGGACAATGCATTTAATATGAGACAAGGTGTTGTTCCGTTATACAATATTTAACCAAACAAAATCGTTTAGTATGAATTGTCTCGTGTCTGTGTCTGTGTCAGTCTGTCTATGCAAAGAAAAAGTTTTCCGTTTCTTTTTTTTTTGCTATTTTCCGGCTCAAAATGTTTATAAAATATATGTTATATTGCAGCCCAAACGATGTTTACAATGGAAAAACAACAACAAATAACATTAAACACGAATAGAAAAGACTTCACCAAACAGAACGACATGGGCGCATCGAAATGATGAAAAAAAAAGAAGAGAAAGAGAGAAATAGAAAGCAGAAAAACAGAGAAATATATACATACATTGTAGGGAAAGAAGAAGAAGAAGAAGAATGAGAAAAAGAGTAAGGGAAAGAGATATTATATAAGAGAAAGAGAGAGAATGAGCTAGATTTCCATTTAGAGAATAGTGGCAGCAGTTGCGGTGTGAGGCACATGTGTGTACAAAACAAAATCACACTCAGTAAAGTCATTGTGCAACTACTTGACTGCAATGCACCACCAATGAGCCTATGCATTCATTTTGGTTTAGTTTGGCAAGTATCAGCCAACATATGTTGTTTTGCCGTTTGGAACGTTCTCGCTTTTTGGTGTCTGATTAGACATTCACTTGATATGAGAAGAGAGAGTGAGTGGCTGAGTGAGAGAGAGAGAGAGAAAGAGAGAAAGAGAGAAAGAGAGAGATAGAAACAGAGAAAGAGAGAAAGAGAGAAAGAGAAAGAGAGTCGAAGGCATTGCACTCAGCAAGCATAGCATATTGCACATTCAGATATATCGTACATACACAAGCACTTACAGAACTTGAATTAATTTAATTTCAATGGTCCAACCGTCCATAAGTGACTCACACTTAAAAACGGCTATTGAATTGGTTTCTTGTGTGACGTTTTGCAGGTGGAAAATCGGAAATGAAATGAAACACACTCACATTCATCGAAAGTAAACGTCAAAACTACCCAAAACTCCATATAAATCGAAACATGTATAAGATTTGCTTCAAAAAAGAAAGAAAAAAAGCAAAAAAAAAAAAAAAAATCGACTGTCGAGTTGAAAAAGCAATAAATAATTTTCCCCGAAAATACAAAATCACATAGCAATAAATAGTATTTTGAGTGGAGAAAATGGGCAACACAACGAAAATATATCGAAACATTTGAAACGGAAGTTCGTCTTTTTCCATACAATTTCAAAATCTATTCTATGCTGTTCAATTTCCTTGACAGCGGATGTATTGCTTTGAAACGAATATTTGAAATATTTAATCAATTGTAGCATCAGGTTGTTGGGCTAGTAGCACTTAATTTGCAAAAGTACAATTTCGATTAAACGTCAAGCGTCTCTATCTAGTGGAAAAAAGGTTTGTAGTCAGTCGGTCTCATTCTCTTCTATTCATTCTTTCTTTCTTTCATTCTCACATTCTATGCATTAATCTCTTTCTCACTCAATGATATGTGATTCGATTTTCGTTAATTTTATTTGTGTCACTTTAGTGGCAAATTGGCATCGTTCAATTCGTACTTTTAAACGATTACATAAAATGTTCTAATTTGATTTCATTCATCTCAATCCATTTCCAGAATAACATTTATGACAATTTTGTTGCATCAATCGATGTGGCACAATGATACGAAAATCGTATGACTTTTAGATATCGCATCATCATATTCATCATCAAATTCAAATACATACGAACCAAATTGTGAAATATCATATCTTGCATAAGTGATTTATTTGCCATCGCATGCAAACCAACCAACCAACCAACCAACCAGCCAACTAAATGCGTTGAACATTTTGCCTATACATGAATTCTATGGAATATAAATGGAAGTTTATCATTTAAATTATTATGGTTTGACGGTAATTGTAAGAAATTAGTTGAGCATACACTACAATCGACCTGATGTTGAATATGCAAAGAGACAATGTATGCAATTCATTGTTGTATGTGGTCAATATTACAGCATTCATGTAATTAAATTTATTTCAATAAATTTATGAGCTCACGTTGCCAATCTGGATGCCGAAGAATGAGTAAAAAAAAAAATATATACGAGGGGACAATATGAAACATGTGTATTAACTGAAGTGAGTGCGCCGCACAAAATGGACGAATTGAACGTGCGCATCATGAAATGCGCGCTTCAAATGCACAAATACAATGGCAAATTTGATGATTGTCATCTGATGTTTAAAATTTTCATACCTGAGTAAATACAATTTACAATTCTGCATTTTGTGTTTGTGCGTGTGTATGTGCAAATGTTTGCAAATAAACGATAATATCGGTTTATATTCCACTGAACAGTATTAAATTTAGATTTTTCGGCCCATTCCATTTGATAAATGCCATTGCCACCACAGTGGTGGACGGTGTTCACTTGTGAACGGGCCATTTCCCACTGATAAAGATGCTATCAAAACTATAAAATTAAATTTATTAGATTATTACCTGATGTCGTAGTCATTTTACGCTAGCTCAAACATAAAATAAAATCAAAGTTCATTATGTATTCATGAACATAAATTTATTGACACATCGTAGCATTCGTGGCTTTGTTGCTTTTTTTTTCTCTCTTTCTCTCTCTCTCTCTCTCTCTTTCTCTTTCTCTTTCTCTCTCTCTCTCACACTCTCTCTCTCTCTGTCTCTGTCTCTGTCTCTCTCTGTCTGTCTCGTTTGGATTGGTTTGATTTTCTGGGCTGGTTGCAGCCACATTTATTTATAAAAATCAAATCGAAAATTTATGAAATGCGCAAGAGCATACAACCGAGTAAATGGCTTGTAACGCACCTAAATAAAATATTATAACGTTTTTGATCAAGTGCCAAAAGGCTTTGCCATATCTCAATACCAGCTACCCAATCACATACAAAATATGGCCAAGTTTGGTTCGATTGCGATTCAGCACAACAAACGGAAATGATACTTGCTCATCTATATTTACTGTGTCTATGAGTCGCTAGCTCTCTCTCTCTCTATCTTTCTTCCGCTCTCACTCTCTAGCTCTCTCTTTCTCTCTCTCTCTCTCTTTCTTTTTCTCTCATTCTCTTTCTATGTGGCTGTATATATACATGTGTGCATTTTAATTTGTCGTTGTTCCAGTCACAGAAAGTGGCTAATTAAAATATCATGTTCACTTGTAGTTGAAATGGTGTACCGTTCATATGCCAATCGACATCTTCAATCTCGAGAGGATTCTATTGCCTCACATCCTACAATTCACTGACTGACATGATGAATATCGTTTTTATTCAAATGAGCTTGTGAACACTGTGCAAAATGTATTCCATTTTATCACTTTCATGTCATCAACAATCAAGGGAATGGGAGATGCGATTGGGTGTGAGAGAATCGAAACTATATAGTCTATCTATAGAAATTGGAGTGAATGAGAGAAACGGAAATAGAATGAGCATGTGAGAGATAGAATAATGTGGAGGGAAGGAAAGGGAGAAAATGAATGAAAGCAAGAGAAGGTAAAAAGAGACAGCATGAGAATGAGAATGTGAAAGAGAAAGAAAAAGAAGTGAATATGAGAGATAATATAGGGTAGGATAGTAGAGATAGAGATAGAAATAGTAACATCGATAGAATGTGTGAGTCGCATCTCTCTGCGGACGTCAATTACTTTTTCCGAATACGTAATTTTCGTATAATATCAAAATAATTTGATAGCAGTAGGTAACCTGACATCAATGCATTAATTGAAAGTCACACATGTACCGCGTGAGCGGTGACAACACAACTAGACAGTGCGTGCACGTACAGCATTTTCTACAGCTAGGATAATTGTAATTAATTTACGCTGATCATATTATTATAACTATGATGAGAGAGAGAGAGGGAGAGAGAAAAAAAAACTAAAAAATTGTCCTATCCGATATTTTAATGACAGTTTCCGGAATGAGCAATTCATTCTCATGATTGTTGTACACTTATTTCTGCCATACAAATTCCCTATGACATTTATGTTGTGATAGTTTGATTGATTGAACATACATCGTCACAAATGAATATGAATGAATTGGCAGCTAATTGCTTTGGAAGCTGTGGCGCCGATAAATTGCACAAATGAAACCGGAAGAAAAAAAAACCATTGCACAAATGAAACAAATTAAAGCACACAATTCAATTCAATTTCATCTATTTGTTGACTTAAGCACTTAGCGTTTTCTCTTCATTTACATTTGTAAATTATGCAAACAATCCCTGTCCATATTTAAATCTCAAGAAAATGTTTCCGTTGTCGGGGCAAAAAAAAATTCGCTTTAAAATGTAAGAAAAATGAACGAAATAATATAAATGAATGAAGAAAAAAAAAACGTTTTTCTGAATAAATGAATGTAATGCGCCTGAAGTCATTTTCAATTATTATTCATTTATCGCAGAAGATTTGATTTATTTCAGACGCTTCTTATCGTTTCCAACAAGTTTCCGCTTTGATCCAACTTTGGAAATGAGAATTGTTTTCATAGGTGTTGTATTACTAACTAGTTAAATCTCAGTATCTTAATGCCGGATTTTACGCATTTTTTCCGCATCAATTTTCACAACGAAGAAATCCATCATTAATCAAGCGATTCTACATTATTTTTATTCGCAAAACAAAACAACGTTGGAAATCCGTCAACTTTTTTCTTTTCAATTTTTTTTTTTTTTTTTTTTGCAAAATGCAATTCATAACAGATGCGCATAGCGAGCTAGATGGTTTTCGTTAACAATATGTTGTCGGAAAGCATGTCGATGCGCTTGTTGCAATTAATATCAATTTCAACTAAAATAAAGGGAAAAAGTGAAATGAGTAAAGAAAACATTGGGAAAATATACTGATAAATTATAAACATGTACGAAAGATATTAAAGTTTATGGATTCTTCTTATCATTACCGCACCGGATAAAAAGCTGCAGTATGTGTGCTTGTATTTGGGTCCGTTCATTGGCCAAGCTTATATAATTTCCGTTCATGCTATTCCAACGAAACTCAAATCAACCTTTAAAACTGAAAATGAAAAAAAAAAAAAGAAAAAAGCGCGCCTGACAAAAATGTGAAACTCAACACGAAATTGAAATAAATTTTAAAAAATCGACTTTTCTATACGAATTAGTTGGAAATTTATTTTTTTCTTTTTTTAAAGAGAAGAAGCGAATACTTTTCCGAAGAACGGAAACAAATGGAGAAGGAAAGAGCAGCAATAACAATGACGACGGCGACGGCACCGGCAACTCTGAAATTAATCATTTTTTAGCGCTGAACGAGTTTCGATGGGGAATCGTTCATGAAGTTGGCTCTTATATGAAATCCAATCGTTGTTTAAGTTAAATATGGCTTGCCATTGTTGTGCAACTTTTTTTTTTACTTTTTCCTCATTCGTTCGATGTTGTTTTATTCTTTTATTCGCTACCCAAAATTACTTTTATTTTTATTTTTCAAAACTTCTCAACAATTGCTCAAAAAACAATCTATACAATTTTTTCCTCCCCATTCCATCACTCAAGTTCGCTCTCACATTCTCTCTTTTGTTTTCTCTTTCTTTCGTCTCTCACTAACTCTCTGTCGTTTGCTTTCTCTTTTTCACTCGCTTGATGTGTCTTTCTTACCCTCGTGCTCAAGTCTTCGCTCTATATCTCTGTCGATTGCCATTTTTCGTGCTGTGCTGTGCTTGAGCATACAAAACCGCGTGCATCATGACACGCTATTTGACGCATTACAGATAGCAGGAACAAAATTGGTCGACATTGAATGAATGGAAACATATAAAACTGTCAAAAGTTGAATTGAAAGAATATTGCGTGTGCATCTAACACCCGTTGTCAGCGCAAATAGAATAGAAACATAAAATACATATTTTTGGCTAGCCAAAAAAAAAACGATGTGAAAAAAAAGCCTGGAGCCGAACATCGGATTTCGATGAAACAAAAAAAAAAAAAAGAAGAAAAGTTGAAAGAATGACGTCGACGACAACGATGAAAAGCAAAACAAAAAAAGAAAAAACAACAACACGAAAGAAGATTAAAAACTTTTCCGAAAAGATTTCCAAAATCGAACATTTACAAGATACAGAATTTTTTTTTCTCTTCAAATTTTGATGCCGTGTGCGAGTAGCGAAAAAACAAATGGTTTTTGTGAACATGATGGGAGAAAATAAAAAGTGCACAACAATCGCTCACATAAATTGATGTTCTTTCGTCTAGCATAAGTAACCAATTGAAATTTGTTGAGCAAATTTTCTTTCACACAAACGATTCGAAAAGTCGCATAGAGAGCGCGTCTGAATTATTTGGGAAATATACCTAAGCTGTCTCGACCAAAAATCACAGTGAACGCGAGAGCGAGGGCAAGAAAGAGAGAGAGAGAGAGAGAGAGAGAGAGTGCAACATGATGGGTGCAAAAACTGGTTTTATTATTGGGCCATCCATTGCACGAAGAGCATTTGGGCTTTGTTTAGCAAATCATTGTGAATTGCAAGACAATATTCAGTGAGTAATTTGTGATTTTGTGGATGATTTTCAATTTTACTACGTTTGCCGGATGCTCGAGGGAGCATTTCACCATTTTGTATATGAGTCGTCCAATTACCCAATCGAATTGTTCGTCCCGTGCTTTGGTATATTTCCCAATGATGTTATACTGTAAGTATACTGTCTGTAACTGAATTTTATTGTTGCCATTGTTGTTTGTCGTCGACGCTGTTATCATCATTGTAGTCAACGTATCATTAGACCTGAATAATCAATGCGGTTTGATTGAAAACGTTGTCTCATTTATGAGCGTTCATTCAACTCTTATTCGATTGAATTATTTTCGTTGTAGTTTCTTCGTCATGTTGTGCTTCTTTTTTTTTTTGTTCTCCAAATAGTATAAAATTCATGAAAATTGATGCGAATGCTACATGTGCCAGTGTATGTGACACACTTCAAATCAATAGCCTTGTTTCCATCGTTTTTTTTTTTTCATCTCTTTTTCTCTTTCTCTTTTTTCGCTAACTCAATGTCGTTCCCCGGTGTATGTGCCGTGTGTTGTGTTCAAGTATCTGCCGTTGTGAGCGTCATGCAGTCTAGCGACGTTGATTGATCCGATTTGTTAGTGCTCTTGTGATTCTTGCAACATTTTTTTCTTCTCTTCTTTTCCATTTTTGTTTCTCATTCGTTGCATTTTGTGTTTCTTTTTCTCTTGAATCTGTTCTTTTTTTTTTCTTCTTTTTTATGTTTCAATGTTCACCCACTTGTTCGTTCACATTTTCACTTGAAAGATTTTCCATTTTGGATTTTGGCAATTTAGAGTATCGAATAGATTATTCGTCATGCATCTTCGATCTGAAATCAATTTCCATTTGGTCTCTGTCTCTCACTCTCTCTCTCACTCTCTCTCTCTCTCTCTCTCTCTTTCCCTTTCTCGTTTTATGGCCATGTAGCTTTTTTCTCTTTCTATTCTCGATGTATTTACCGTTTGTACAGACGATATGGGATAGAATATCGACATATATTTTGCATTATGCGGTTAGATTGGATTGCACTCGATACATGAAATGCACACATTTTCACATTTAACGAGAGAAGTTGCAAGTTGTCGAATTTTTTTTTTTTTCCTTCTCTCCCATTTGGACAAGGCAAAAGGATCACGTTAACCAATATGAAGTGATTGTATGAGACACACGGAACAGTACTCATAGACACAAAAACACACACACACACACACACACACACACACACACACACACACACACACACACACACACACACACACACAAACAAATAAAAGAAAAAAAGAATTTTGCTACAACGAAAATATCGATGAGTTTTGTTTTGTTGTTCACAATTTTTGGACGCAATAGCATTAAAGTGAAAATTGTAAGTAATGTGTATTTGATGTAAGTGTTTACATTTACGGGAGTAAAAATGCATTTCAACAACAAATGCAGATGTTATTCTCATTTTCATTCCTAATACTGATATGCACATGCAACATCGAAATTTACCAGAACTCAAGATAATGTAATCTTCGTGGTTTGCTTATCATACATACCGATACACTGATACTCGGTTCCAAAACACTATATTACATTCAAGTGACTAGTAGCCATAATGTCGACAAAAAGCACGGCAAAACTTTAACCAAACTAAGAGCGATTCAGCGAGGAAAAGAACGAGTGAATAAGCAAGAATGTGAAAGAAATAGAGAATGAAAAGGAAAGAAAAAGAGAAAGAGAGAGAGAGAGAGAGAAAGAAAGAGCGAGAAAAAAGTGGTTGTAAAACTTTGCAACATTGGATTATTCATCAGACCGATTTTCTACTAAGATCGGTGCATAGCGATTACTTTATTTCGTATTCGACGCGTAACAAGTTCTCACACTCATCGTAAGCTCGAATGTGTGTGTCGGATTTTTATTTTATTTTATTTTTTTTTTTTTTTTTGTTGGTCTGTTCTGCTGTATCTCATATGCTCTTATTCCATATACATATAAATTCAGAAGTTGTCTGCTTTCTTGCCTTGATTCCTCGTTTTACTGGAAGCAAAGCGTTTTTTGTGCCTTGCACACTCGTCATTTTACATGCATCCATCCGATGCTGCTGCGTACATGGAATAACAAATAAGCATAGATCCGTGTTTTGAATTGTTTGTGTGTACAATAGAATGAAATATAAATGTGCATTGCACATCCATATCCATATATAGTCAGTGCTGTGCTCATTCATATTTACGGAGCCGAGTACTTGAAGCTTTTTCAATGGTTTTGCCTGACTTTGAAAATGGAACTTTGCATGAGTTCAGGGTGTGTCTCAATTTCTCCAAACAGTGTGGCCAGAGCTATTTCTTTGAAACTTTCATCGAGAAAAATCATGGAAAAAGGAACAATTTTGCATGAGAAAAGGGAGAGAGAGAGATTGGTGTGTGTGTGAGAGAGAGAGAGAGAGAGAGAGAGAGAGAGAGATTGGTGAGAGAGTAAGTACAGTATTTGGTGATCCGTATGAATTAAAAAAGCCCTTAAATTTACTTATCACTAAAAAATTCAGAAGCCAAAGCCAAAGCCAAAGCCAAAGCCAAAGCCAAAGCCGAAAATGTGTTTACACATGGCGCGGCACAGACACATTGAATTCGGGATTAAAATTAGTGCTGTGTGTGGGTGTGTGTGTATGTTTATATATTTGATTGTGGCAGTAAAATCGTGCATATCTTTTTATGGAATTCTCTCTATCGCTTTTTCACTCATAAACATAAATGTCACGTGCTTTGTGACGAGGCATTTTGCATTTATTCCGCTTGCACGTCTGGTAATTTCTGACCAAGCATAAACATAATTTATATGGAGACTGGGATGGTTACAAAAGACGGACAAATACCATGATGACTGGCTCAAATGAAAGCTTGGGCTACTGTTTCGGGAGGGCAACTGGTCCGAATTATGAATTCGTCGTAATATTTTATGTGGCAAAACAAAGAAATAAATCAACTGGCCACTGATTACTCATGATTATATATTATTCATTTGACAATGGGCATTCGTGCCAATTCATCAGATGGAAAATGGAAAATGGAAAATGAAAAATGAAAAATGAAAAATGAAAAATGGCGAATGAAAAAAAAAACGAAAATAATAGAAAGGAACAAGAGTGTAAAGCCATGGGCAATCACATACATATCGCAGCAATGGCAACAGCAGCTTTTTGGTTTGCTATTGCATTATGCTGGAAATTAGCAGTAAAATTTATTCACAAACACAAACATTGTCCGTAACAAAACTTCATTGAAATGGTCACTAGCAAAATACAGCCGAAATAATACGTTCCATGATTTTTATATTTTTTATTGGATTTTTTTTTTTTTAGTTTTCATCAATTTGGTTTTCCTCAATTTTTTTTTCTTCTTTTCATAACGATGATGATGATAATAATTCAAATGATAAAAAGCTCCTCATTGATTATGCAATGCTGTTTGGTTTTGGATGAAACCACAGTCCGGCCATGGTTGGAATTTCAAAATTTAGATATGTGTGTGTGTTTTGTGCATTTAACATCACAATCAACAACCCTGTTCAAAATATTTTTCTCATGAATGCATTTTTATCATCCAGATATGGATGCAATGCAAATAATCTGCAGAAATTCTCTCTGTTACTACAACTATTTCTATCTCTTTTCCTCACTATATGATTCATATCATTTTGTGCCGTGCATTTGGTTGAATTATTTCATCATCCCATTTGTTCGGATTAAAGAATAACCAAAATGAATCATTGTTCTGCACATGTTGCGATCATCAATGAAATGATTTGGGTATTCCATTTGCAAATATGTTTTGATCCAGGCTTCGCCTCTTTAAAACCAATTCCATTTACAAGGCCAACAACAACTAAATGCATTTATATTTTTGAACATACTATCTTCCTTTCCTTCTTCTCGTCTATCTCTCTTTCTATTTTTTCAATCTCTCCTTCTTCCACTCATACTCTCACTCTCACTCTATATTCCATTCAATCGATCCATCTTTCTCTCTTTCTCTCTTTCTCTCTTTCGCTCACTCCCTCCCTCTCTCTCTCGCTCTCACCCTCCTCTCTCTCTCTCTCTCTCTCTCTCTCTCTCTCTTCTACATTCCCTTTATCTTTGTCTCTGCCTCTCTTTCCATTTCTCTCTCAATCAAGAGACAATAAAAAAAAAAAGAAAGAAAACTTTTATCCACATCATAGATGATGTTCGATTTGCGTGCAAATCTATATAGATTTGCATTAAATGCAACATTCGAACAATTTGAGTTTGAACGTTTTGTCATTTAAGTCCACACTCTATTATCGATTTAATCCATTGCTGACCATATTCTTTATGTAATATCATTTTGTCTGAAAGCAATGGTTTGCCACTTGGAAGTTTTCGTACACCAATATCACCAATCATCATCATGTTCGAATAGAATAAGATGGTTTGTATGATAGCATTATTTGATCATTTGTCGTATAAACTTCGGATGAGTACTTTTTTCCAGCTCAATTGTGATTGGCGTTGAACAAATGTAAGAGATAAAAAGAAACAAACTAAGAATGTGATAGGATGAAATAAAGAGAAAAGACAAGAAGAACGAACGAGAGAGCGAGAGAGAGAGAGAGCGAGAGAGCGAGAGAGAGAGAGAGAGAGAGTGAAAGAGAGACATAAAAAGCACAGATAGTATGAAATCGGATATATTATCTGTTCGAATTGCTAAACTATTAAATGTGCATCGGATAAATTTCAATCAATTAAACTGAACACAAATCCTGAACAAATTTGTAAAATGGATGAAATCATTCAGTGCACATAACACATACACACATTTACCCATAACATCGTAATGACATTGTATTGCATTTTATGGTTGATGTTTGCGAAATATTTGAAATAAAAAATTTAAGATATACGTTGTGGTTGGCTTCTGATTTGCGGCCAAATGATTGGCATTCTGAATGAATTCCATTTTGGAATATCTTCATTAAGATGAATATGCTATTTTATTTTCTACTAAATGCTTTGAAAAATGTTATTCATAACAATATTGACATATTTTGAAAATTGTAATTAATTTGATTCGATGTTATTTATGAATTAAATTATCGGAATATTCCACTGAGAGAGGCTTAAATATCCATTAAAATCACTTCGAAATGATTTGGAATGCTTCAGTGGTCGCTTAGTAAATAATCAAACAACAAACATAATGAACACCAACAATAAAGTGTATCGAGAACAATAACAATGCTTATTTCTATGGAAATTCAAATCAGAACTCCTATTTGCCATAATGTTTTATTCGAAAGAAAAAAACATTACAATCAAAAATGCAATCGTTGCATTGAAATAATTCAAATATCAAAACAGAAATCGATGTATCAAAATTTGCACCGATTTATTTATTAAGTTCAAATCACATTTAGCTATTAAATCGACAATATTTAGTCAACCGTAAAATGATCGAAATTATTCTATATTTTCACTGTTTTATTGACAATATTCATTGATTATTCTCATTTCTAAATATCTTTGCAGAAATACCGTCTACAATTTGAGCATAAGCGATTTTACAGAACAAAGACGTCTCGTTTGGCATTCGCCGGAGAATGATGTTAAAATGTGTGTGATGAAAGGAAAAGATGATGTGAGTATTGAAAACCAAATATCGATAAGTATTGATTCGAATAATAATTATTTTGCTTTTATCTATCTAGTCAATGTATCAATTGATTTGTCTATATGTGTCTTCCGATATATATCTAATGTATTCCGTTTCATGACAATATTTCATTGTGTACATTTTGCACCTATTGTTTGATCAATGAAAATGATTCATGTCTCACATGTCAAATTAAAATTGAGATCGTTTTGTTTTGCTTGTCAATACACAATGTTAATTGTTAATATTTTACTCATGCGAATGTCTCTGCGCCGAAGAATTTTGTGATAGATTTGACTACATTGAAAAATGCCACACAATTATTTCTATTCAATTAGGCTAACATGTGGGTGTGGTGTGCGTGTTTGAAGATTGATTTTCTTTTCATTTCTTTTTTTTTTCTTTTTTTTTTTTTGGTTTTTCATTGTGCTCTGTGTAAATATTTTCTCCGTTTTCCGAAATAAGTCTGAATTGTCAAAAGCTCTAGCAATAATTTTGTCGAATTTACGCACGCATAAAAATATTGCCAAACCAAATCCGATTGTATTGTCATTTGTAAATGGAAAACTAACTGGAAATGCGATTTGGGTCATATAGCGTCAACAATGAACGCACATACACACACACACACAAAGACACATTTGTGGCTACTTTTGCTGAGATCATTAGAAAGAACGAAAACGGGAAAGATGAAGAGAAGAGAGAAAAAAAATATATTACAATATAAGACGAAGAAAAGGAGCAAAGGCAAAAAGCGGTCGCATACCATCAAAATTATCACTGATATTGAGCCTAATCGAATTCTTTCGGGTCGTTTCGTTTTCATTTCGAATAATGCATGATACACATAAATTGTTATTATTGAACGTTATGTTTGAACGGTCGCACTGGCTGCCAATGTAAGTGCTGTATCGCTTTTCCATTATTATTTTTTTTTTCTCTTCTTTTTTTTTCTCTCTCTTTTTTGTTGTTCTGCTCTCGTTCATTCGTTCGATGAATGTGTCAGTGATGCTTTTGTATCGTGCCTGGCTCTCTCATAAACTGAAAGCGATGGAGAATATAGAATAATCTGTCGTTGGCAAACAACATACCGTAATTTATGCCAATCAAGATCATTATTTATATCCGATTTTATTCCAATGGTATTGGTTGTCATTTGGCGCTGACTTCGATTCTATAGATCGATGTTTATAGCGCGCGCATTCATTTTTCGGATTTTCGTATTCCCACTTTCTGAGACTATCAATTTACCCAAGGAGAAAAAAAAAAATCGCACACAGTTCGCTTCTTCATTTGGCCGCATTCTCTCCCTTTCTCTTTCTTACTCTTTCTCTCTTTCTCTCTTTCTCTCTCTCTTTCTCTCTCTCTCTCTCTCTCTCTCTCTCTCTCTCTCTCTCTCTCTCTCTCTTTCTCTTTCTCTCTCTCTCTCTTTCTCTCTTCTCTCTCTCTCTCTCTCTCTCTCTCTCTCTCTCTCTCTCTCTTTCTCTCTCTCTTTCTCTCTCTCATTCTTCCTCTCCGTACTTCTCTCTCTGTCCCCTTCTCGCAGTCTGTCTTCATCTCACTCCCTTTCTGGTCGTTTTTGTTTTCTTTATTCAGGCATCGTTTCAATTTTTGCTGTTCTAAGCTCCTTGAATTGGGCCACTTGATTCCGAATTTATTTATGGATGATGCACACGAATAAAGCGAACAATACAAAAAACACGCACATTAATAAACCAACACATATACACAGTGTATATTACACACGGAAGAGACTGCCAGATGAACTAAAAAAATGATATCAAACAATAAAACGAAAAAAAGAATACGAAGAGAAGGAAAAAAAAAAATATGAAAACATCTAATAAGAGAAAGTGTCAGTGTTCATTTTTTGATGTCAGTCGTTGAATTGGCAACAACCAAATAAAATGAATTATTTAGAGTTTTGCTTTTGTGCCAATTTACTTGTTGTAAAAAAAAAAATCGACTTTTCTGTAGTGGAAATCAAACACTACACGAATTAGCATTACTTTGCAGACAAGTCGAGAGATCAGAAATCGTTGTAAAACAAGAAGTCAACGGAAAATGATGAGCAAAAGAATAAGACATTGAAGAACAAGAAGATGAAGAAATAGGAATAAGAAAATTCAGAAAAAGAATTAGAAAGAAGAAAATATGCAATGAGAAGTCGTTGGAAAATGAAAAATATGTAATAGAAAATGAGAGCAGAAGAAATATTCGAATGAGAACATTTCGACATTTTTTTTAATGGAACACGATGTGCCTACATAAATGAAACCTGAGTCCAGAAATCATTGACCTAAAATCCACACGGCTTTTTAATCATTTGGTATTCAATTGAACTCTCATATCAAATTTTGCAATTTGATTAAATTTTCAGATAACAATTCGCCGAATGTAGCATATTGAATTTCAATTTTATGGAATTTTTCCTTAAAAATCCTTTCTCTCATCTTTTACAGGTACCTTAGTGTTTGCATCTCATTTTTTGGCGAAAGAAAATCCTTTTCAGACAAAATACCGAAGAAAATCGAAAAGAATTTTATCGAATAATATGGCTCAATTATGATGTGTATCAGATTTCGCGATTTTTCAAGAAGTTTCATATTCACCAAGTTTTCAAGTATAACATTTTTGTTATTTTCAGCATTTGACTTGCACAACATTGAAATTCAAGCATTATCCAGTGAATTTTCTCCATTTTTCTTACTTTTTTGTTTTCTTGTTCAATTTTTGTTACATTTTTACTCTGTTTTCTCTCTTTTTTCACATTTTCAACTTTTCGCTTCTTGCTATTTTTTACTGAACAATACAATTGTTTTGACAATCCATAATTTTTGTCATTTATTTGACTCCGTTGAATATCAAAAGTGACATTCAACTTGGAATCCCAAATTTCACTTGTGAATGCCATTAGTTTATGTATTGATTGAAAAAAAAAAAAAATTCAAGTTGATCGATTTATTGATGTGCGCATAAATGCATGTAGAATCATTTCAATTCATTGTGATTACTCTAGAAATTGCAAATTCATGTTGTATTTGTTTAAGAAAAAAAGAATAACAATTTGTATTTGATTAAGAGATTCTTTTGGTAAAAATCATTGTAAAAATTTATTTAGTCGTTTAGTTAAATAAAGAAGCAAGTCTAAAAGCTATTTTTGTATGTTTCAAATGGTTTTTATGATGGTAATTTAGTTGAAAATGAACAAGAGAAACGCTCAAACTGTAAATGATATATCATAGAGAGATAAAAAGAAACCCAATCACCATTTCATAAAAATCGAAAACCGAATTGCTACGCGATCGACAAAATGTCACCCAAACGTAGTGAGCCCATAAAATGGCACGAGCTCCAGCAACTCCGATGGGAGTGTAACAACATAAAGAAGAAGACAAAAAAAAAAACCAAACAATTCGTGAAACTTTTACAATAAGCAAATGGCATAAAATCGATGATATATTCGAAAAGTTTTCCTTATTTTTGCCACCAAATCTAATAAAATGCGCTTTTTGCCAGTGATGTGTTCTATGAAGCGCGTCTTCATATACAGTTCTTCATTCGACTTTAATATTATTCGTTTTGTTCTTTTGCTTTGACGCATTCAGTCTGTTCTCCTCCGCCCGCCAGAATCGAGAATGAGGGAAAACCAATCGATTTATGCGCCTTGTGTCGTCAACAATGTTCATGTTCATGCATATATATGCGCCTGACCCCGGGACCAAAAAAAAAAAACTTAGTTCCAGAGCTTTTTTCTTCTCCCCCTCCTGTTATTAACATTAAAATTGTGGATTTATAGCCTTAGTGGAAAGTTTGACATGTCATTTGTGCTCTCAAAACTTTGGCAAGACCATTGAATGTGACAGTTCATTTTTGGTGTGCTTTTTGTGATTTGTGTGTGTGTGTGTGTGTTCACAATGAGAATAGGACGAAAGCACATGGACCATGTGCTCTCTGTTAATGATTTATTTGTGCATTTGGTTTTTTTCAATATTTTTAGACTTAGCTGAGGCCTTGTTTAATAAAAACATCTGGTGCGATTTTCTAATATGACTTCTTTTTTTTTTCTGCTATTAATTGTCACATAAATTATTCTTAGCAATGTTATGGTTAGAAAGCATTAAAACGGCTCTTTTCACAATATTGATAACCAATTTTCTAATTTTTTTTTTTCTCCTCATTTTTTTTGTTCATAACAGGAATCATGTCAGAACTATGTTCGGATATTGGCACAGCCGTCGAATGATAAGTTATTGGTTTGTGGTACAAACTCATTCCGGCCGATGTGCCATTTGTATCAGATCAATGCAACCTCATATACACTAGAGACTGAAAAATCAGGACAAGCCATTGTTCCATACGATCCGCAGCATAATTCAACAGCAGTATATGTTGGTAAGTAATTCTATTTCTATAACAATCGCATTCTATATTTTCTTTTCTCTCACTTTCTCGATCTCTGTGCGAAAGAGAGAGAGAGAGAGTCTCACTCTCTCATTTTCTGAGTGAATAAATTCTCATCAACCCTTTTCATGAATCGATGACTCTTTGTATACACTGGTTGATCAGCAGCGAATGGAAAAAAATGCGAAAAATGTTCTTGGTCATTTTGGTCAGAAATTGTGCTTCGATTTGCATTTGAAAATAGAAAAGAATGAGAAAAAGCCACAACAAAAAAAAAACGAGAAACTTGGAATTACCATTAAGTAAAATATTCGATTTACAAAATACAAAACTTTTCTACTGGAATATAATCCACAGAATAATTTAACCACGCATAAATCTCAGTTTACAACTAGTTCTGGTCATTAAATGTTACTTGACTCCACAAAGTCGAGATTTGCATATAATTCTGCTAAATTTGGATGTATATGTGTGTGTGTGAGTGTGAGTGTGTTTGCTGAAGACTTAAATGGGTCGAGAAATCTGAGAAATAGAATGATGATGAGAGAATGGGAAAATTAAAGAGCATTTACATCGGAAAGTGCAGCACCACATCATACAACCAACAGGAATAAACAGGATGAGGGAACCGAAACAGAAACAACAATAATTTAAAACAAAAAAAGACGAAACTTGAAAACTTAGATGGTAAACTTTTTGGTGAATGTCCACTGCAATGTGCAGTGTATTGGTCCAATGTGTGTGTATATGTGTGTGTGTGTGTGTGTGTCAGAAGTTTCTGAGTGAACGACGAAAATATTTGACTGTAAAATACATTAATGCTAAACACGCATAGAAAATGCACATCGCAGCAAATTAACATCGAATCACTTCGCTTCATCTTCCACATCCGCTCTCTGCTCTCTGCTCTGTTTGAGAAGCTCATCATGTAGATGTTCTGCGCACAAATTGCATTGAAGCCAGCAGAGAATGCATTTCAGGAGTTTAGTGTCTGCTTCCGATTACTGACCTAAAACGTTTCATTATGTTTATGTTTATGTTATAGTTCGATTTTCAGTTGTTTTTTTTTGTTTTCACTCTCTCTCTCTCTCTTTCACTCTCTCTCTCTCTCTCTCTCTCTCTCTCTCTCTCTCTCTCTCTCTCTCTCTCTCTCTCTCTCTCTCTCTTACTCTCACTCATTCTTTGCTTTGCATCAGCATTAAATGGGATGTGTGAGTTTTGAAAGCATCAACGACATTTTAACATTTTGCACCTAGCCCAATTTCAATTTTAAGCTGATATATGCACCGACATATTCATTCATACACATACACATACACATACACACACACACACATGCACCTTTACAAATCAGTTTTAGTTGTTTGCCAAAGTCTGAAGTGCAAATGCAGCACTAGCACAGGAAAAACGACATTTTAACACTCATCAATAAATACTTGAGCAAATAACCATCGTTTTAGATCGTATGAAAGGTACATTACCGGTTGGAAATGTCATTCATTTTTGGTGCTCAGAAGTTTTAATGAAAAATCCTCAAATAAAAATGAATGGAGCTTTTTATTCAAACTTATCGAGCTATATAGTGGTGTTTCATGCGAATATGAAAGCTTTTCAATAAATATTGGACAGAAAATCTTCAATATCATCGTTACGATTTATTACACTTTCAAAAAGCGAATTAAAGCTGAAATCTGTTATTAATGGAGAAGGAAAGAGAGAGAGAGTTTGTGATTGTGTAAGTGTAAGTGTAAGTGTGAGTGTGTACTTTGGAGTGTATTACTATTATGTTCACTGTACTAAAAATGATGATACTCAATATCCGGCACCAGAACATTAACCGACGGCCCAAAGAGTTGGCGAATAATTTTGCGAGAGCAGCTCGACAAGCGTAAAAATATGACATTTTTTTAGAGGAAGCGACGAAAAAAGAGAGGAAAACGAAGAGAGAAAAGCATAAAAAAAAAGCTTCGAGTTGAGCAAACGAATCATATTGGATATTATATGGAATAGTTTATCATTCAAGTAGCATTAGCGTAGCTTATGTACGCCATCATCAAAAAGTGAAATGGAATATGAACAGGGCTGCTGTTGCTTCTGTTGCTATATGAAGAAAAAATGCCAGAGCAAAGTTCATAAAAAGATTTTTTTTTTCTCTTGCCATCATATCTCTTTCGCTCACTTTTTGCCAGAACGAGCGAAAAAATACAAAATTGCATGTGAAATTTAATACATTATAAATTTGCTGTGCGCCCTTTTGTTTCTCGCATGGTTCGTTTGAGCGCCGACTATTCGCTCGTTGTTCCATATGACAGTTTTGGGAGTTTCTTGTACTTTCTCTCTTTGTCTATCGTTCCTAATTTCTCTTTCTGTCCTTTTTACTCCCTCTTTTTTTCTCTCTTTTTCCCTTTTTTCTCTCTTTTTCCCTTTTTTATCTCTTTTTCCCTTTTTCTCTTTCTCTTTCTGTCTTTCTCTTTCTGTGTTTCTCTCTCTCTCTAAAACTCACACACACACACACACACACACACACACACACACACACACACACACACACACACACACAATCACTTTCTTTCTCTATATCCCTCTCTCCTCTCTTCTCAACGTTCCTCTCTCCCATTAACTCCATCTCTTTTTCTTTTTCAATCTCTCACTCTCCCTTCCTGTGTATCAGAATGAGTGTTCACCTCGAGATGGTGCGATCGCTGCGTGAATAGTTCTGAATGGATTTTAATTTGCAACGAACATGCTTCAGAATTATGCCCGCTTTTATCTATCATTCTGTGCTTCTGTCTCTCTTAATTTTTCTTGTTTGAGTGAATCGCTTATGTGAACACAATGGTTATGGTCAAACAGCCTGCCGATGATAAAATCGTATGTGCATAGCTCGGTAAACAAGCATTCCGTGTATAATTATTTTAATTAAAGTGAGCGAAATGAGAAGGACAGAGGAGCAAAGAATTAGAGAGAGAGAGAAAAAAAAAAAGCTACAGGAAAAATAGAGAGATAGTAGCCTGTGCTGTGTGCGGTGATTCGACTATGGTCATCAGAGAATTGGACATTGGATAGTGGACTGTAGCCAGATGTTATCGTCAATTCCCATTACACTTTTAGACGGTTAGAGTTTTTGAGACTCGATTTGCCACATATCACTATTTATCATTAGCAGCCACATTCGAAACCAATTCGTTCACATTGTATTTGAGTGAGTGTGTATACGAGCTGACCAAAATCAAAAAAAAAAAAAACAAAAAAATAAAAATGGCTAGGAAACCAGCATCTGCAATATCATCTCACCATTAATTTTCTGCCAACGACACACAAAAAATTCGCACAAAACCAAAAAAAAAAAAGAAAAAGAAAATGAAACAGAGAAACATATAAAAATATAAATTAAAGAAATAACGAACATCGTCCGCAAATAAATTGATGGCCAAGAATTTTGCTTTGAATTGAATCTGCCGTAATTCACCCAATCGTTCGTATTAAATATCGTTTCAATCGTATTAAATTACAATGGAAAATCGAACACTCGTTGTGACCATTTCATTTGCCATTTTCTTATAATGTCATTATACGTCGTATTATTATTAAGAGCGACAAGCAGAAGAAGATGAAAAAGAAAAAAGAAAAACGAACCGAGCTCGAATAATGACAGACTCTGTTTCAAAATTTTCATTTTCATGACAGTTTTTTCTTTCTTCCTACTTTTTTTTTCTCCTATTCAATGCCAGCTTCATTCGCTGAATTAGGCGAACTGTTGTTGTCACTTTTCTACTTTCGAGCTCATTTCAACCAAAATCAAATTGGTTTTCAGCGATGCGCTTCACGGACGAAGAAATACACAAAGAAATTGTGATTGTTTCGATTTTTTCTTCTTCTTTCTTTTTTTGCTTTTCATGTGTTTTTTTTTTCTTCTGTTCTTATTCACTTCTCAGTATCTATCAACGACTTTGCACAACAATAGCGGCAACCACAATAATCAATATTGGCTGCTTTTATGCCAATATTGAAAGAAAAAAAGGAAAAATTGTTCGATTTTCATTTATCTTAAATAGTCCGTTGCGCATAAAAACGCCCTCTTTACGTATCCTGGTTTTCAATTAAATATCGAACATGAACATTATTATGGACGATGGACGATATCGAAATGTAGAGAAAACCATTCAAATGAAATGCTCTCATTTTTATAACAGAATCGTGAATGTTTCATAAAAAGAGAATGAAAAAAAAAAAAAATAACTGATGCCACAATTTCGAAATTTCTCCCATTTATTTTTTTCTTCATCTTGCACTCAGTGAAAGGAAAATGAGATCATGGTAAACGATGCTGAATGAATATTTCACTGAACGGCAAACACACAGCTATTTTATATCATATTCCAATTCAATGCATTAAAATTTGACAAATTAATTTGCATGCAAAGTAAATAATGAATAATAATACGTAATGAATTCAAGTAGCTACCAATGCCAGGTATCTTGAGATTGTTGGCACTGTGTCACAATTTTATAAGATTTTCCAAATGTGTATAGAGCATCGTGAAGTAAACAGGGTTTTTGTCACCATTTCAATGAAATCTTATGTTTCATTCGTTTGATATGCATACGATTCTCCATTTGGCTGGTATGTGGTCGGAACTTTATCTAAATAGCATTTACCCGTTCCATCAGTGGTTTTCCAACTTTTGCCTGATACACACAACATTCCTCAATCTCTATTAAAATACATTAAATGCAGCAGCATCATTAAAATTGTAGTTGGAATCGTCTACAGATGCCAAACCAAACGGTTACGACGATGATGACGACAACAACAACAACAGCAACAGCGATGATAATGCTGTTGCTGTTGTTGGTGTTGGTGTTGCTACTGATGATGCAGTGTGTTACATAATGTGCTACCAATTTATGATATACGTGAAACAATGTTTATTGTATTATAAAGCAAGAAGCATTAAGCACCCTGCACTATTTACTATTTATTTAACATTGTGATGATGTGCGAGCTGTACAAACTTTAGATTTATTATTCTATTCATGCATTCGTGAAATGCAAAATTCATTTTATGTGCACATATAGTCGCGCGTAACTAAATCACGAACCGAAAATCGTTCACGATGGTTTTGTTTCAATCTCCATCTCTCGTCTCTATACCCATCTCCTTCCCTCTCTATCTCTTGCTTTTCTTCCTTGTCATCGTCGTCGTCGTCGTCGTCGTCATCGGCCCAAAAATGTTGTGAACACAATTTCATGAAAAACAATAATGTTTATGGATTTTTCGCGAACTCCATTAAAACACCGAACACTGAATTTATTCGGTAAAAACCGCCAAAACATTCTATAGTCTGCACTCTGTTCAACTAAATTGATCTTGAATCATTGAAAAACTTGCAAAAACATTTCAAATAAATTTTAATGTTTCATTTTGGAAAATGTATGAATATTTTAGAAACTTATCATGTGCCAATGTAAAAATCTGGGGTTAGTTTCTTTTCTCTCTTTCTCCCTTTCTCTCTTTCTTCTTTCCCTCGCAGTTTAATGAAACTGATCAATTTTGTGTGCGATAGCATATTTATATGCATTCTATGCATTGTTACATCAACATTAGACATTTAAATCAACGTACATCATTCATCGTGTACGTTTTACATTGAAAGTATATGTTTCGTTCAAAGTACATATTACGTTGAAATATTTGAATGATTAATTCGACCCAATACGATATGATATTTTCCATATTATATGTATATATTCCATCAACGATGATTCATTTAAATTCAAAACTTTGGTTATGCCTCTGCAATTCAAAATATGTGCTCGATGTATTACCTAATTATTCACAAACATGCAATAGTAATTAACTATATGTAGCACCAGTAAATGTATAACAACAACAGCGACAACGGTGAAAACAACGAGAAACCACTAAGAACGACAACGTTACAACGACAAGAAACAATTCATAATGTCAAAGTGCAAAATTCTAACTCAAACGACTCGTGATTATTTGTGTATGTCATCGAAATTAATGCAAAAGTTTAGTAGCAAGTGCATTTTATTCAAATGTTCTCATTGCATTTGTGTTAATTCGATTATGACGGGTTTTGTATTCGGCTGTTTTTTTTTTTTTATATTCATTCTACCTTCGGAGAAAAATACACTTTATTTTGAATGACGAACAAATCGGAAGCAACGTGCGAACTAAGTAAAATGACGCGTAACAAAACTAATTTTCTAAACACGATCGTGGTAACAGTTCACGATATACTGAATTGCATTTTCGTGACAAATTTTTATCGACAACATGAAAATGAAAACGGAATTGTGCATGTTGCACACATAACAAAACTAATGCAAAAAGTAATAAATTTACAATTCGGCATTCGTTTCCTCATTCCCTCTATTCACTTCATTTCCGATTCGTTGTTGCAATAGTTTGTAAATTTTCCAAAAACTAAATGTTGCAATGAACTGATCAGATTGTTTTACATTTAAATTTTAATATGCAATTTAAAATGAATTATTTGAAAAGTTTTCTTCTTTTTTTTTATTTTTATTTTTCTTTTCGCAGTGGATTTGCTTATGGATATAAAATGTTCTCATTAATTTTTGTTTTTTTTTTCCATTTTTGCAGACAATGAACTATATTCAGGAACTGTTGCCGATTTCAGTGGTAGTGATCCAATTATATATCGAGAACCGTTGCAAACTGAGCAATACGACAGCTTAAGTCTAAATGGTAAGTTAATATGCAAGTAATCCAATTTTATGAGCGCCAACTCAACTATTGCGAAAGCTGCAAGGAAAAAAAAAAAAAAAAAAGTATGAAAAATTATTTGTAACAATGTTTGTTGAACGTTTGCTTTATTTTTCTGTTCCACAATTTTAGCGCCAAACTTTGTTAGTTCAATTACCAAAGGCGATTTCGTCTATTTCTTCTTCCGAGAAACTGCTGTGGAATACATCAATTGTGGCAAAGTAAGTTTTTTTTTGTTTTTTCTTTTATTGTAATATTTTCTAAGTGTTCTTTGGGTTCTTTTTGAATTTTGTACAGTGCATTGACCAATAAATCAATTCATTGTAAAATCTATATTTAGTTCATTTGATGTTTCACACTTGTCGAATTCAACACTGGCAGGCAAAACTTTGACAATGTTATTTTTGTTCAGGCATTTTGTTTAACATTGCAAGGTCTACTTGAATCTTAATGGGAAACCTAATTCAATTCAAATTGCATTTGATAGCTAGGAAATGAGAAATTGTTTGCCTCGAAGTTGAACACATGACTTTCTATCATTCTTTGGCATACATTCCAATGTAAAGTCATACAAACATACTTTTAACATTTGTGTTGTTACAATTCCCATTCATTTCAAATACCATCCAGAGATTGCTTTTTATTTCACATCGTCCATCGATCGATGCAATGAAAATTCAATTGAAAAACTTTTTTTTTTACACTCCACTTGCATCTTCCTCTTCTTTTTCATTTTTATGGCATGCTTTCGAGAGTTTAAGGGTGACGTATGAGCTTCACTTTATATGCAAGTATGTAAATGCATGAAAATTCTCAGCCCAAGCAGTTTGTATAATCTTTCGACCGTTATGCTATACTGCAATTTATTCGATTTTTTTTTTCTTCTATCTCTTCTCTCTCTCTCTCTATCTCTCTCTCTCTCTTCTCTCTCTTCTCTCTCTCTCTCTCTCTCTCTCTTCTCTCTCTTCTCTCTCTTCTCTCTTTTCTCTCTCTTCTCTCTCTCTTCTCTCTCTCACTCTCACTCTCTCTTTTTTTTCTCTTTTTTCCTTTTGGCCCCCTCTCCCTCCGTCCTTCTCTTTCCCACTTCTCCCTGTATCTCTCTCTCTCCCCACTGCTCTCGCTGTCTCTCTTTCTCCTTCTCTCGCACTAGTTCGGTTCCTCCCTCTCTTTCTCTTTCTCTGCACATCTTCTCTCTCTACTCCTCCTTCTCGCAATTTCTCACAGCTCTTTTATTCGAAAAAGAAACTGATTGCATTCAACTTAAGTTTAAATCAGTTTTTGAATAAAGACGGTAGTAAAAGTTTTTCAATGCCTTTGGTGTGCGTTCGTTTGAATTTTGCGATCGAATTGATTGTGTTTCAATGCAATATAGAGAAAGATAGAAAGAGTGAATGATAATACTTTGGCAAAGAAAAAAAAAAGTTGTATGTATAAAGTGTGTCAATCCGTTTCCAACTACGACATGCTTAGGAACGAATCAGTGTTATTTTATGACAATGATAAAACTGAAAGATTAACAATGCCTAGACCAATTTCTCTCTACTATCCTGCTTCATCGTTTTTTTTTTTGCCTCATTTTTTTGCCTTTCCATTCGGGTACAAATTTATTCTTGTCAACTGCTTTATGCTAACTTTTGGAAAATTCAATCTTACAAGTAGTTCAGTTCCATAGTTCGTTAGATAAGCATATAAATTTTACACACAAACCGTAAATTTGGAATGATCGACATCGGCATCTTGGCAATATATAAAACATTCAACGCATGTAAAATCGACGAATATCAAATGAACTGACAGATTTGTTGAGTTTTGAAATAAAAATCGGTTTGAATATGCTTAACAAAAAGCGATTATTAGGGAATTTGTGCATTTTCGTGTGAATATTGATTGAAAATCAAAATTATTTCAATGAATTTTTATATACCATCGTTCTTTCGTTTTGTCTCCACTTAATTCGATAACTGATCGTCATCTCATGGTGAAAATGAAAACTTTATTGAACAAAACAGAACACAATTGAGTTGAGCGTAAAATCTGAGAAAATGATTGGAAAATTAAAGAAAAAAAAGAGGAAGAACGAAAAAGAGAAAAAGATAGAAAAATGTAAAAAAGATGAATGAATAAAAAAAAGAATGAAAAGGGAAAAAAATTGAAACTGAACAATCATGGTAAGAAATGGAAATCAATTTATTTGTGAAAGTGTGAAAATCAATTCGAAAACTGCACGCGCTTCTTGACGTTCAATATAAGAATGTCAAATGAGTATGACCTTTTGTGAAATGAAAAGTGCATTTGAGGTTTCTCTCTTTCTCTCTCGCTCGCTCTCTCTCTCTCCTCTCTCTCTCTCTCTCTCTCTCTCTCTCTCTCTCTCTCTCTCTCTCTCTCTCTCTCTCTCTCTCTATCTATCTCGAAGAATCGATTTTATACGAGGTGATGTGATTTATCGACAAATTTCTATTACACATAGTGCGCATTCGAATACTTTTCCATTCACCAGGTGTTAATTAGCAATTGATTTGATTTTGGTCGTCGACAAACGATGGCCCATCAACTTGGCTGCATTGATTTATTTTCATTTCACCATTCCACCGCACATCACCGTTTTCATTTCGTTTTCAGCATAAGATTTATGCGTTTTTCCATTTGTTTCCTTTCTGAATTGAATTTGGTTCATTCTAGATTACTTTATGTTTTCAAAAGAACGAAAAAAAAAATAAATGAAAAAAATAAGGAGAAACGAGAGAGAGAGAAGAAAAAAAAACTATTTCGTGTTCAATTATTTTGTTAACACTTGATTGGGTTATAATGGCACTGTGCTGGATAACACACGGCCATCAATCATTCGTTCCACGGTACTGAAGTGACTGAAATGAAATTGACTTTTTCTTGTTTGCGTTTCTTGAGCACAGCGAAAGAAAAAAAAAAGCATTAAAATGGAAGCTGCTGCAACAGAACACATTGCCGCTAGTTTCGTTTGCTTCATGCGAAAATGCGGAATGGCTGAGAAAAATGAACCTTCCATTTGTAGATTTTGGCGATAAGAGAAACAGAGAAAGAGAGAAATGGCGTATTTTATGTGGGAAAAAAATCGTTTCGGATGAAAAAAAAAGTAAATTAAAAGGGACGATATTTTTTTTGAAAAAAAAAAGAAATCGCAAAACAGAGAAGAAGATTCTAAAACGGATAAATCTCGCGATATTGCATGAATGCACACCAAAATAATTTTGTCGCCTTTTTTCATTCTCTTTCTTCGTTATTTGGTTGGTCCTTTGCTCGCTTCATCTCGATTTCACGAAGAACTGACTCCGCTTAATTACAATTGTGTGTAATCCTTGTCCTAAATTCACTCACAGAGTGAGTGAGTGAAAGAGAGAGAGAGAGAGAGAGAGAGAGAAGGAGAAAGAGAGAGAGAGAGAGAGAGAGTGAGAGAGAAGGAGAAAGAGAGAAAGAGAGAGAGAAGAGAGAGTGAGAGAGTGAGAGAGTGTAAGAAAGATAAAGAGAGAAAAAAAGAAGGAAGAGAGAGAGAGAGATTGAGTCAAACTGCTTTAATTACTTTTTAAAGAGTTTTGTTTGCATGTGTTTCAAATTTCCATATAAACAGTTGATGAAGAATGAAGCTGAAACTGTCTTTAATGAAGCACAACTGAATCGAGTTGCCTGTATGCCCGTACAATGTACACAAAGTTCAGTAATAAACGTTGTGCGAAGATCAAGTGCCAACGGCATCAAATAACCCATATTTGTATATCTCTCTCTCTCTCTCTCTCTCTCTCTCTCTCTCTCTCTTCTTCTTGTGTTTATGTTGCTGTTTATTATTTATTTACAAATATGCAGTATGTTTGCTTCAACTAGTGTTCAGCATCGATTCAAAGGATTTATGGTTCACAATAAAGACTAAGAATGTTGAATATGTTTTGAGAGCTGCAGCTCAGGATTTTGTTTACGATTGCTTTGTTTTAATGCTACTTGAATAAATTGTGCCCGCATTCATAGCGGCCAGCAGAAGCATTTTCTTCTCAATTCAACTGCATTTATAATATTCTTTTGAATTTTCACTATGCAACCATCATCTAGTTGTTGTTAAGCAATGCATAACCACATTTGTAACCAATTCTTCAGGATACAATCATCAAATTCGAGGACTAAAACACAGAATTACATTTATGACATTATGCAGATATTTTGTTATCATTTGTTAAAATCATACACAACATTTGAAAATTCATTTTACAAAATAACACTCATCATAATTACAATCATTTAATTGAATTTTGCTTTTATTATTTTCAGGCGGTTTTTTCACGTGTGGCTCGTGTTTGTAAATGGGATAAAGGTGGACCGCATCGGTTTCGAAATCGTTGGACATCATTTTTGAAATCTCGTTTGAATTGTTCGATTCCAGGAGATTTTCCATTTTATTTTAATGAAATACGTAAGTAAACATTTAAATGATTTCACTTTATGATAATTTTCAAAATTGATTGGCATTGCTATAGTTAAACTAGAGCAGATATTTTGGCCAAAAATAAAAGTATAGCGAAAATTCTGAAATGATGAAATTCGCTATATTTGTCATTGCATAAAATGTTTAACAAAATAAGACCGAGAGATATGGAGAATGGAAAAGATGCAAAGCGATAGGAATTGCAGTGTTTCACTGGAAATCATTATTTTTTTTGAAAGAAATTAAATAAAATGGCTTCAATGCACCAATCAAATGGAGCTGATGGCAAAAATGGAATGATGTTCGGTACAGGAGCATGAAAATCACGTATGAAAACGATTTTTGTATATGTTTCTGTGTAAGAATAGCATAAAGTATAAAACAAATTGCATACGAGATCCATTCATGTGTGAATTGAATAAATTTTAATCTTTCGATTTTGTGTTGTCTTCTTTGGCAATGGCACCAAAAAAACCAAATTTTCAGTTTTTTCCCTCGAATTGGTATTGGCGTGAGAACCATTTTACAATTTACATTTCGATAGTGAGTGAGCGAGAATGTATTTAGTTGTTGGGCTACCTTGTCTGTGTAACCGTTAACCGCAGTTACGGCTATCAATGAACTTCCATTCAACTAAAATGATTTGAACGTGCACACCATGCTCAGAGAAAAGTGCATTTTATGCGAAACGAGTGGGAAAGAGAACAATAGATTGAGAAGGGTGCAGAGAGAAAAGAACAGAAAATGAGTAAGAGAAGAAAAAATAAGAGAGAGAGAGAGAGAGAGAGAGAGAGAGAGAGAGAGAGAGAAAGAGAGAAATAAGTAGGGAAAAAAGCAATATATAAAACGGCAGTATATTGTAGTCGTTGGTTTTTTGGTATTCTAGCCCGAGTGTTCCTTCTTTTGAACCACTTGCCATCATGTACTTTTGCATACGATTCCGAAAGTGCGCCAAATACAATCATTTGGGAATCGATCGGAAATCAATTTAATGTCCGTTTCGTTGTGTGTGTGATTGTATGTGATTTTACGATTTCGATCAAATGAAAATGGCTCAAACACGTACCGCGTGCACACACACACACACACAACCAGCCAAAAAGTTGTAAATCTATAATATTTGCACTGCACTTTTATTGTGCAATCGGATACATTGAGCATTATTCGGTGGCAAAACTGTTGTAGACATTTACTTGATTTCCTTTGTGTCATTTATTATTCGAGCCGAGTGCTCGCTGGGAATTTACCATTACCAACAATATCGGGATGAGAAAAGAATTTTCCCGGAAAATTCTCACTCAATATTTCTTTGTGGAATGTGTTTTTCAATCCTCGCATCGCATCTCTTCTCTCTTAACTTTGTTCATTCCCTTTTTTTACTCCCTTCATTTTGTTTTTTTTAACATTTTCCTCCGTTTGGTTTCAATAATGCGCATTTGAGTTTCCAAGCTTTGATTGTAATTTTCGAAATGTAAGCGCCTACATTTATCGTATGCAATTTGGTATAGTGCACATAACGACTGAAAATCACATCAACATTGATGTTGTTGCCCATTTAAGAAGGGAGTTTTGCCCCATGGCATGCGGTCGAATGGACGAGTACAATGAAAATGAGATCGCATGTATGCATCGATTTGAATAATGCAAAGCATTCCCTGAAAAGATCGTTTTTCTTTTTCTTCTCCTTCTTCTCCATCTCCATCTCCATTTTCTTCTTTTTCATCATTTTATTTCCACTGCAATACTTGACATAATAAAATTGGAAATTTTCTAAAACTCAAACAATTCAATTGAATGTTATTTAAACGGAGGAGGAAGAGGTGAAGGAATGAAAAATATTATTTTATGCGGGCATTTGCCAGGAATAACACTGAAAGAAGTAAACGCATACCCGATGACTCAATATTATTCCAACCAAGTTCTCAACGAAATTTGCCATATTCTTTAAGTGAATGTTTGCACAAGAACAGCGCACCCAATTCGATATTATATTCTTTGGCTGAACTCTTAGCACATATGTATTCATCAAAAATAAGCAATGTGCAATTTGATTTTGTCGCCCTCGCCTTCGTCGTCGTCGTCATCGTCGACATCGATGTCAATTGTGTTTTTTTTTTTTTTTATTCTTCGCCAACAAAATTATTTTCATTCCAATTTCTGTCTTCTATCTTTCTGAACTGAGAATCCGCAAGCCATGAGGAAAGAAAAAGAAGAAGAAGCATCATTCACTTTTTCTCATCGCGTAACATTCACCCAGCAACAATTCTCAAATGCAATCGCGCACCGATGCGAAAAATATTTTTCAATTCTGATTTCTTTTTTCTTCTTTTCCTGGACTTTTTTTTCGCCAAGAATTTTTCTCCCAGTGCTAAGCCCATTTTCCGATGTTTTTTTTTCCCTCGTTCTTTTTCGGTTGATATGCGACAAATAACTTTCTTAGAAATAAGAAGGAAAAAAATACAACGAAGAAACAAAAATACGTAAATATTTTTATGAATTCTTCGCATGTGTTCCTGGTATGTGTGTCGATGTCATTGTTGCTGCCGCATTTTTATATCGTTTGTGTTTCTGTCTCATTCCATTTCATTTTTACTTGAAAATGGGCAGAAAAAAATGCTCGGGGACAGGGAGAGAGAGGAGAGAGAGAGAGAGAGAGAGAGAGAGAGAGAGAGCGAGGGAGAGAAAGAGAGGCAGCGAGGGAATGTGTGTCTTTTGCCACTTGCTTCAGCCGGATTTCACTGTTGTTTCCTTTTTCATAGATAAAAACATAAGACACACTCGTCACTATTTAAAGACCATATGCACAAAAGCAAATAGAATTCATTCAGTACAAAAATGCCCAAATACACAAAAATTCATATCAAGCAATGCAATAGAAAAGCACAACAACGATGAAAATTTTCAACACGTTGAAAGAAAATCACTAGAAAAATGGGGAAAGAAAAAAGTAGAAAAGAAGAAGCAGATGATGTAGAGAAGTTTAACTGAAGAAGAAAATGAAGAAGAAGAAGAACAAGAACAAGAACAAGAGGAATAAAGTAGAGTAGTCAAGGAGCACACAAAACAAAGCAATGAAACAACAAGAAAATATTTTGTCTGTTGGTTCACACAAGCAGAGCGTTCAGCGACAAGGAAAAGCAATTTCCGAAGTTGTTTTTCTATTGTTGGTTGTTTTTAGCACACTCTTGTGATGCTGTTTGTTCTCAATATGAACAGCGACACTCACGCGCATTCACTACTTATATGAATGTTGATATATATATATTTTTTTTTGCTCTTCCTCAATTTCTCCCTATGTATCCCCTCATCGTGGCTCGTTGAACGAGTTGTTCATTTTACCATTTTTCCTACGAACTCAACTGAACTCTCGCTCGCTCGCACTGACATCCTTTCTGTTTGTGTCATTTTACATCTTTTGCTATTGCTTGTTTTTGTCTTGGAATCTCTCTTACAATTGCTATACTTGACTTTCTTTTTTTTTTCTTTTTCTGCTTCTGCTTCTTCTTCTTCTTCTTCTTCTTCTTATTTTTCCACTGCCTTTATTATTTAATATTCAGGCGATACAGCCAGAACTTTGTTTATGAGTTCAAATTAAAAAAAAAGAAGAAGAACAGAGAAAAGTCGTAAAGAAGCAACAACTAAAAAAGAAATATAAACTTGGAATAATGGGGAGCTATGATGTACGTCCAAATGAGAAGGCAAAAAAATGACGGAGTGAGAGCAAGATTCTCTCTTTATCTCATCACCACTCTTGCACTCTTTGGTTCTCCATCTCACTTGGTCTTCATACACCTCTAACTCTATCGCTTTTTCCATTTTTTTTCATTCATTTAGTCCTTCAACGATCTCTCATTACATTTTTTTTTCCTTATTCTCCTGCTCTCAACAATTTTGCTTTTTCTCTCCAATCAAGAAGTAACTAGAAAAGCAAATAGATACAAAGTTATGGCTTAATTTTATTTACTTTTGTCATTCAGCGTTTCATTCCTTCCATTTTTGCTCAATAGTTTTCAATAAAATTGTAATCATCGTGAGAAAGTTGAGAAAAGAGTGTAAAAAAAAGAAACTGATGTTATTTCAATGGCATATGATTTGGAGTTTATTACAGTTTGCCATATATTCATTGGATCACTGGATTAATTTAATTTCATTTGAAAATGCATCGTAATAAACAAAAACACAGCAGAAATTCTGGGTACTCAATTGGTGGTAGATATTTTCAATACATTTTTATTGCTCATTGCTTTCACATTCAATACAAAACCATCAACTTTATGAGCAAACTTAACATAGAATTATGTGGAACAGTTTGTTTACAAAAGTGCAAATGTATATGCTATGATTTAATCGAATAAGTCGTCGCCAATGTCCATTGCAATACACTACACTGCACTCATGCTGTGCAAACAAATTGAATACGTTGGCGGAATACCGACAAAATTAAACAAAACAAAACCGTTCACTTGTTTCCCGTGCTTTCCTTTGCACTCTCTCTCTCTCTCTCTCACTCTCTCTCTCTCTCTCTCTCTCTCTCTCTCTCTCTATCTCTATCTCTTTCCTTCTCACAAGCACACTCAATGTCTCTTTCAAGTTCCTTTACTCTGTGTGTGCACATCCCTTTGCAGCATCGAAATGGTCGCTTGCATTTTTGCTTCCTCTCTAATCGACAAAGAAGTGGAAGCAATAAAGAAACGAGAATTCGCCTCCATAGAGGTCATCCATTTCTTTCAGTTGAATGTTTCCAATATTTATTACACTTAGGAATGGCTTGCTACGGAGAAAACAACGAACAAACGACAAAGTTTAAAAATTAAAAAAAAAAAAAGACGAACAACACGACAAAGTTGAAAAAATGAACAAGCAAAATGGGGAAAAATAGTTTTGAACAAGGACGAAAAGAAGAAGAAGAAGAAGCGAAAAAATGCATCGTGTTTTGCATTAAATCCTAAGCAAAGTACTAGACGATCATCCTCCTCTTTATATTCCTCCCTCTCAGCTAATTGTAATTTTTAAAATTAATTATTTTTTTATTTTATGCTTTTTTTTCTTTTTTTTTACGTCAAACAGAATCAGCCAGTGGATTGGTTGAAGGTCGTTACGGTCACGTCAATTCCAAGCTCATTTACGGAACATTCACAACACCGACAAATTCCATAGCTGGCTCAGCTGTTTGTGCATTTTCATTGCAGGTAAGTACATCATTTCCACTCACTCATTCGCTCGATTGCTCGCTTACTTTCTTTCTTGCGAGCGTGTGCGTGATGTTTTCTTTTTTTTTTTTGCTTTTCACAATGTAATTTGGTTAGGTAACATTGAAGTGTATGCTATAAAACTTTCGACTCCTTTAGTTACGAACGTATTGATGTAATTCAATTTCTTTCGCTCATTTTCATTACATCCATGATGTAATTATTATTTGGATAAGTAATTGCAACGATCAAACTTTTCTAACGTAGGACGTTTTGTAGAAAAAAAAAAAAAACTTTTACTTCTCTCAATGCCGCTCAATGGATGGGAAAAATTTTCTTCCTCTTTTTTTTCATTTGCATAGGCTCTATTGCATAACAAGAGTCATAAGAACACACTTATGATTGTGTGTCGTCGCGAAAACATTATTTCCAGCGGTAAACTTTATGCAAAAATTCTGTGAATTATGTCATAAACGATGAATGAGCAGAAGAAGGATGCAAAAAAAAAAAAAAAATCAAAAGAAAAACGCTATCGAAATTCATTTCCATTCGGTTTTATTCATAAAGTATGAACTTTTACCTGTTCATCCGATAAAGTATACAAAAACTTGAATTGTAGTCGTTGTTGGCGGCGACAACGACCCTATTCCATCTCATGCACACACGCAGTTGAACAATAGACATTGAGTTCAAGAAATGTTTTTCAAGCTTCATTGCATTTTCTAAATTTAAATTTGTGTATTGCAATGAAAGAGTGCACTCAGTATATATATACAGAGAGCAATGGAAAAAAAAAAACTCCATTCATAAAGGCTAAATGACTGCATTTGAATGCGCTTCCTTTCTAGCGGCATTTCCTTTTCCACATGAATTCACATTGGCTACGAACGCAATCAATTGCATCTATTAACATACGGAACTTACATTTGGATTTAGCATGACATTTTAGATTCAAAATTGAGAATCGGCTTCCAATTCAACATTTACTCATTTTGCGATGAAGCCACATCTGCATGCAGCAAATTTCTTTCTCCTTCTTTCTCAATTTCTCTCTCCCTCTTCCCTTCTCTCTCTCTCTCTCACCCCCTCTCCCCCTCTCTCCCCCTTCTCTCTCCCCCTTCTCTCTCCCTTTCTCTCTGCCCCTTTCTCTCTCACATATTTCTCTTCACTGATCCATCATTCACTTGCTCCTCCCCCCCCTCTCTCTCTCTCTCTTTCTCTGCCTCCCCCTCTCTCTCTCTCTCCTTTCTAAGTCTTTTCACCCACACTTATTCTAAATCGCATGAATATTTAGTTTTTTGAAGCAATTTAAAATGAATTCTTTATGCAAAGCAATTTACGGAGTTGAATTTTGAATTTTGAATTATTATGAGCAAATGCAGTTTGGCCTCTACTACTTTTTGATTCGTTTCGATGATTAAAATACTAGAGCCATATAACAAGAGAGTCTCTCATGTGAATATTGAATTGTAAACAACAACATCAAATAACAAAAGCCAACAAAATGAGCATGTCTTAAAATGAACTGCGAAATTATTTTGTAATCGATTTAAGCTAAAATATCGGAATATTTTCGAGATGGAAATAATTTCGGAGGAATACAATTTATGTGTTTGTAATAATCGTTTTCGATTGAGCTCTTAAGCCTCTTTTGTTGTTTACGTATATACTAAATGGGTCTAATCTATACATTTTCCGCTCTAATTCATCGTGAACAGCACACAAACACCACAACAAACCGAATATTTCGATCAGCGAATTCCATCAATACTCCTTGTTTTTTTTTTTTCCTTCGATTATTTGTTGGCACACCATACTGAAAAGAAAAAGAGAAAAAAAAAAAAATTTATATTTTTTTTTTTTTAAAAAATATTTTTTGGGGGGGGAGAGAAGATTTTTTTTTTTTTTTTTTTTTTTTTGTATAATTAAACAAAAAAAATGGGCCCCCACACTATTTTTCTCCCAACACACAACAAAAAATAAATTAATTTAAAATATCGATTAATTGTATGGATTTTCAGACCGTAACTAGAATGGATCGTTTATAAATAGATGATTTTATTATTTAACATTGCGCATTGGTACGTGCAAGCCTTAGACATCAGAGAAGAGAGAGAGAGAGAGAGAGACTGAGAGGAAGAGTTATGTATGTCATGGTTTCATAGCAATAATGTCAAATGGAAGTGAGGGCAGAAAAGCTTCTAATTAAGATGACTGCAGTCATTAAAAACTAATGGCGAGAGAGACAAATGAAGGATGAAAGAGAGAGAGAGAGAGAGAGAGAGACAGAGAAAAAAAAAGAAATCACAATACAATATTCCAAGACTGATTGGCCTGTAAGAGTGAACATATTTGCTGTTGTATTCTTTTGCTCTCTCACTCTTTGCCTTTTTTTTTCTCTCTCCAATTTCAACCCTTTTGCTCGTTCGTTTTTTAATCAGTGAAAAACATTCGCGTAAAATTAAAATTCGATCGATGTATGTAAGCGTGGAAAAACTATCAACGAAATTGCATTGGGATGCACAGAGCGTGTAAGCGTTCACCTGTTCAGACTCCATAATATGATTACACTTTTAATCGAAAAACCGCCTGCGATCCACATTCGATTTTCACGGGTTGCAGATTGCATATCGCCATTCAACACATACATACACACACACACACACACACATGCAAACCCATGTACATGCAACACAGAGTTAGAGTGAGTGCTCACATATTTCTTGTGCACACACCATTTTAATGGGATTTTCGTAGCTGTTTTCTGCTATTCGCCGTTTGCCTTTATTCCCGGTCTCATTACTCTTTGACGACGAAATAAATGCGCAAAAGAAAGTGAGTGGAAAACTATTTGGTTCGGCTTAGGGCAAATATTTTCATTTAAATTTCGTTATCGTGCATGAAACGTTTGCCTTTTCAATATATAAATTTATATGTATGGGTTAGTGTGTGTGTGTGTTTGCAATGCAGTCTTTATCGCCCGTGCAGTACAACCATTTCTATCTACAATTTTCTCAATTTCTCGACATGTGAAGGAAATCATTTTCCATTTGCTTTTCTTGTTTTTCCTTTATTTTTCGCTTTATTTTCATTTCCCCAAACGAGACCAGAAACGAAAAAGAGATTGAGAAAAAAGCAAGCGAAAACGAATGAGAAATGAGCAAGCGAGAGCAATTGAGCTGCAGCTAAAGTAATGAAGAATGCAGCAAATATATCGATGGCGATAATAAAGTGGGCGCTGAAGTAATAAAGTGTGTGTGAGAACCATTTGCGTCACTTTTCCAAATTATTTTCCGGCACAATTTACTTTAGCATTTCAATTGAAATGAAAAATACACAACTAGATCGTACTGGTGCATAGCCAAAATGTATAAAACTTGTTATGACGATACATAGTATCGCTTCAATTTGCCTATAAATGAAAAATAATACGAAATCACTTTTCTTGCAAAACGGAAACCCTTGCGTATTCCATACAACTATCTTGATTTAACTAAATTTGTTATTTTTTGTCGGTATTTGATTTGGCCCCTTGTTTTATTAGTTGATTTTTCATTATTTATACCGATGGCTGTTTGTTTTGCTTTTCATTTGGCCTTATTTGTAAAACAGCAAACTAAAATGCTTCACATCAAACGACCAAGTTAAATAGCACATTTTCAAACAGATGTAGTGACACATATTTTATGTGTTGAAAGCGGAAAATATGAGCTGGTGAAAGAGTGTCAACTAGGTAACAGTGACGCAAGGAAATCAAAAAAAAAAAAAAAAAAAAAAACAAAAATACAACCACAAGCCACATATCAGCATGTTGAGAGTGGGAAAGAGAATGACAAAGTGGAAAAGGTGAATGGAGAAGTGGATAAATCAGAGAGAGAGAGAGAGAGAGAGAGAGTGAGAGAGAGAGAGAGAGTGAAGAGTGAGAAATGTTTAAAAGAAAACAGGAAGAAGTTGAGCGCAGACGAAAAAAGAGCTTTAAAACCGTGTGTGAGATTACATAAACCGTGTGTAATTGTTAGTTGGGAAAAGAATTCTGTAAGAAATTCAATAAGCCGTTATGATATTGTCATGCGAGATGGATTCGATTGGATTATCCTTTACTGGACGTGGCCATATAGTTGCATTACCAACATTATCTGTATCAAGAGTATGATTGTATCGACGCTTTTCTCTATTTATGTCGCTCTGTGCATTTGTGAATAGTAAAACTTGAACCGAGTTTCTTTTGCCGATTTTGTGTGTTGTTTGAGTTGTTGGTCTTGTTGATGGTCTTCTCTCTGTCAGTTCAATTTCAATTTCATAATTTATTTCAGTGTGTCACAAGAAACTGTGTGTACTCTGTATACATTCTGTGTACAGTTAACTTCTCCATTCTATGTTTTCTGTGTTCTATTTTTCTTGTTAAGTAATATCAAGACACAAACACAAAGTGAGATAGAGAGAAATGCATGGTAACTCGGTCACAAACAGGCGTTGTTTTTCCAGATGGAAAAGAAAACACACATTGGCTTTACGGAGATGAAGAAGTGGCATGCGAGATAAAAAGCAAGCAAAAACAATGCAAGCACAAGCGTTATGAGAATAAATGAAAGGAGAACAGCTTTTGGTGTTTTCACATTAGTTTGACTATTTTACATCATGAGACAAGAACATCGAACATACACACACACTCTCACACACACACAGCGACTCCACATTTCAGTCATATGCTTTGCAACTGATCTTTCGCTTTTCTTCGCAATTTTCTAGTTTTCGCATAAAAACATGCTTAATGAAAAAAATCTTATGAGGATTTTTTCTTCCTTTCTCTCTCTCTCTCTCTCTCTCTCTTTCAATCGTCCTCTCTTTCTCTTCTGCTCTCACTCTCTATCCCTATTCCTCTTCCACTCTCTTCTATTCACTTTTTCTTTTCTCTCTATCGCTTTCCTGCATTATCTCTTTTGCTTTCTCTTTGCGCTCATTTTTTCGTAGCTCCGTTTTGTCTGTAAGACAACAAATGTCACACCAATGCCACACATAACAGATGCGCTTCACATAATACGGGCAACGTTTCCATCTGCTTGTCGTTCCATCAATTCGTTATGGACAAAATGATGAAAAAGTAAATGAGAAAGTATGTCAAAAGTTTGTTTTTTTTATCGTTTCATTTCAATTCATTTTGATTTGGCATTTGGTCGATGTTTCATTTCTTTTCATGTTTTCTATCTAAAATTCTAATTGAACATTTTTTTTTTTGTTGCTGTTTTGTTCGAAATCATCAGTTAGCCAAAGGTAACATTACCTTATCTGAATTGAGTCAGTGTAACACCAAGTTTTTATGGGTGATTTGGACTTGGTTTTTTTTTATTTGTATCAGTTAGTTAAATGGTTTTGACTTGATCATTTGATACAGTCACAATTTCGAAAGAGTGAGTGAAATGACGAGAGAACAAAATAGAAGTTGGAAAGAATGAAGAGCGAGATATAGAGAAAAAGAGCGAGAAACAGAAAAAGAGCGAGAAACAGAAAAAGAGCGAGAATCAGAAAAAGTCAAATACAGAAAATTGCGAGAGTTGCTCAATGAGATGAAAAAAGAAAAAAAGAGAGAGAGAAGAGATATGTATTAAGAGATGTAGATACATTCCATTTAACTGGATTTGGTTAACAGTTTGATCAAAATGCAATATGCGACAATATCAAACAATTCTTAATGATATTCGATTTATAAGCTTGCTTCCACATCAAAATAGAAAACAAACAACACATATGGAGAGCAAGAGAGCTAGAGAGAGAGAGAGAAAGTAAAGAGAAAGAATGATTGAGTTAAGAGAGAGACAGAGACAGAGACATAGAGACAAAGCAAGAGAGAGAGAGGGGAGAGAGAGAGAGAGAGAGTGAGAGTGAGAGAGAGAGAGTGAGAGAGAGTGAGAGAGAGTGAGAGAGTGAGAGAGAGTGAGAGAGTGAGAGAGTGAGAGAGTGCGAGAGTGAGAGAGAGAGAAGTTTCAAGTATCAATTTGATCGAAATGAGATGATGCAACTACAAAACTGACAAAATGAGACGCAATTTTATCGTTTCGCATCCATTGGCAACGATGATGCACTTGTTTGAATTGGCGAAAATGTGTTTATAAATATGCAATAACAATGTAATAGCTTTTATTTCGTTGCGTTTCAACATTGCATTCAACGGAATGTTATCAACTTTCGAGCTTCATCTGTATTACAAAAATCCGCCACCATCGTCGCAATATTCCTTTCTCCTTTTTTTTTCTCTCGCATGTTTCAGTCGTTGTTTATTTATCGCTAAAAGTTAAGTGCGCGCACACACACACCCCATTTCACATTATGAGCCATATTTGGATTATCTATTTTAATTAAATGCCATTGACATTTTTATTAAAGCCATTTGATAGAGCTAGTCATTTGCGTTGCAAACACGTTTTGCAATGTATTTTTTTTTTTATGTGCATCAGGATAAACACCCACACGTGCCATTTCGTATCGCCGTAAAATCATCAATTAAACCTTGAGCCAGCATAAAAGAAGAAAAGCGTATAAGAAGAAAAATATAGAAAATAGAAGGCGATGAAAAAAGACGACACGTTTACGTTTCGATTAAAGGTTTAGCGTCTTATAAACATTACATAGACACATACACAATGCGTCTAACAAACTAAATATAATATGAATCACTGGCAAAACAAATCATTTACATGATTTATGTATATAAAATTTTAATGTTGATGATCATAATGATGATAGAATGAAAAAAAACATCCGCAAAGGCAAAATGAAAAAAAAAAATCGTTGGATTTTTTAGTTATGTAGATTATAAATTTCATGAAATTTCCATTCAATGCGTAAAAATGGTACGAGTAATGCTCATGTACAATTTTATATAATTTATTACGTCGGTAACAAAGCAGCGTTACAGATTGAAAGCTTCACAGAAGCGGCTCTTTATTTTTAACATCGTATGAATCACATTGAAGCAAAACAAAATAATTTTTCGAATTATACCGCGATTTTGTTGCATATTTTCCACCACAGGAGACCCATTGCGACAAAGTTGTTTAATTTTTTTTTTTCTTTTTTTTGTTTCACACTCTTTTCTCTGAGGTAGACTCTTCGTTGTCTTCACTTTGTGAAAACGTGTCTTTAAATCTTCCTGTCACAAACACATATGTAAATATATATGTTGCAAGCTAACAATGAACATTACTTGTGCATACTGCAAAGAAGCACATGATCGAAATTTATGAATCTCCAGGCGCTCGAATAATCGACCGCTTTGAAATAAAAGATTGAGTAGGTACGTTTGGAACATATCCAAATAGCACTACCACTCACATTCAATCATGGTAAATTGCCTCGGAAACCAAAAAAATCAACATAAATATTTTGAAATAAATAGTGCTCAAGATGCAACTAAATGTTGGTCCACGCAAATCAGTTCCATCGCTTGTGATTTTGACGCAATTGAATTTTTAAAATGAATTTTCTAAAATAGATTTTTGTTTTTCTGCTGACAAATGTTTTCATCGTACGATGATGTTTCTTAACTGGAACTTGAAGCTTTTTCAATTTTCTAAAATAATGTTGATGGCCAAGCAAATCAATTTTTAGATTGGATGTAATGTGGTGAAGAAGTTGATTTTATTGCATTTACTTCATGAATTGCAATTTTATTATTCCCGAAACTATTTTCACCATTCGAATAATAAATGTAATTATGTGCATTAAATAAATGACGAAAATGGAATGAATTTGAAAAAGTGGAAGAAACATTAAATATAAAAGAAAATTCAAGTGAATATCGTTGGATGAATAGATGCGAAAGATGGTCGCACGCGCGCGTGTTTGTGTGTGTGAACGTTTTCATTAAAAATGCAAAAATGCAATTCCATCATTGAAACTGTGTTGTTATTTGGATGTTTTTTGGCTGCTGCTATTGCTGCTGTTGATTCTGATGCTTTGACTGTGTTTATGACAGCGGCAATATTTCCGAGCACTTGTATAATATAATCAGCAAATATGTGGAACACAAATAAATTGGGTCATTGAAATGAATTTTTCATGGAAGCGTATATCGCTTTCTCTCTTTCTTTCTCTATCTGTTTCTATTGCACTTATTCTATTCCATGTTGTGATGAGAGATACGGACGTCGTATATGCATAGTGAGTGTGGTGTTTTCAACATTAATATGTATCACTAGCATTCACACGGAAAAACAAAGGCTAATGGCGAGACATGAGAAACACACGCGAAATTCAAATGCCTTTTTTTTTCCACGCATCGCATCTCTTTTCTCTATCTCACGCGATCTCGTTCACTCATATTCTCACTTTTTATGACATTTCTATTTTTCATTTGTGTAATTTTATTATACATGGCATTGTGTTTGCTTCCTCGTTTTTTTTTTTATTTTTTCGTTACCGCGCAATAGTCGCTGGAAAAATATTTGAAAATGCAACTCACACTCACAGATTCATTTTGTTGAATCGACAATCAAGTTCAGTTTGAATTTTCCGAATTCTATGCTTTATTTACACGCGTTCATGATTTCTTCTTTTTTGCTATTTCGGCGAGACTAAGAGGAAAAGAGAGGGAGAGTGTGAGAGAGAGAGAGAGAGAGAGAGTGAGAGAGAGTGAGAGAGAGCGAGAGAAAAAGAGTGAGAAGTCAAGAGAGAGGAAAATAGAAAAAAGCTCTGTTCATTCAATCTATATTCGAATCGAAATTTTACGCAGTAAACTGAGCGCGTCTGCTCGTGGGAACTCATGCGAATAATGTTCACAATGAATTTGTTGACAGTATAGAGAGAAGAGAGGGAAAGAGAGAGAGAGAGAGAGAGAGAGAGAGAGGGAGAGAGAGAGAGGGAGAGAGAGAGAGAATGAGTGAGCGAACACTCGATGGAACACACACTCAATGCCCGAAAAATGAAAATAGTGAAGAAAGAGGAAAAAAAAAAACACTAAAATCAGAAGCATTGCTCTGAATGTTGTCATATGCACGATTGTTTACGTTTTATTAGTCTCTTACATGCTTTCGACATATGTGGCTGCACAATGAACATGGGTTTTCAAAAAATTCCACTCGTTCATTGTGCACAATGAAACTCTTTTTTTCGCCACCGCCATCGTCGTCGTCTTCTTCTTCTTCTTTTGCTTTTTGTCTTTCTATTCTTGATATTCTTCGTTCAATAAAATGGCAAACATTTTTATTTATGAGATGGAATCAACCCTCAAGCACATCTGATCTTTAACTTGGGCGATTTGCGTTGCCTCTGTAGTTGTTTTTTGCAATTTCTTTTTTATTTCATTTTCGTACAGTTTTTGTTGAATTTTCCTTTTCTGTTTCTGTCACCGTCTATGATTCAACAAATCGAAAACAAACCATATTGATTTCATCAATATCGATAGCAGACATATTTTATTCGTTTGGACAACTTCATAAGCGATTCTGTTGGTTTTTATATGCACAAAGTAAATCGCTAACTCGCTTATTTCACTATCGATTAAACATGCGGTCTAAGTTTCGTTTCTATTTAAAGAATATATCGGTGTAACCAAGTTCTATTTATTTCCCCTTTCTTTTTCGCTCTTTCTTTCTTTCTTTTTGTTGAATGTGTACTTTTGATTTGTCCTTTTGCATTCATATTTGCTTTCAATTTTCATACATTTTCCATTGCCCATCAATCGTTCAATGTGGAAAAATGAATAAAGCACAAAGCAATTGAAAGAACGCAATTGATGGTTACATTTTTGTTTGCTATTTTCTCATTTCAAAACATGTGCACAAATTGCGTGTTCAACTCGCTTTTTTTTTTTGTTCTCCTTTCGTTTTATGCTTCAATATTAAACAGTCTTTTTGTTTGCCATGTTCAGCGTTTTTGTTTTTTTTTTCTTTCGTTTTTGCCACTTGTTTTCTATCAACAACGACAATGTCAACAAATTGCATTTCAACATAGAACAACGAAAACGAAAGAAAAAAAAACATACGCACAAAACAATCGCATGAAATTGGATATGAAAATTGCCGCAAATTCATGGAAATGAGCGCACATTTGTTCTGAAATCAATGAAACAATCAGTTTAGCTTGTCAAATTACATTCGATGCACGCTGCACATATATTCGACTCAGCTATGTGACGTCAATTGATATGTTAAAATATATCAATGCCGATGTTTGACATAATAAAACCGAGAGTTTTATATTTTCGTTTTTTATCGATGTTATAAAAATTGAATGAAAACGCTGCACTTTACTTATCTTTCAAAAATGCATTGTAAATTGCAATCAATATAACCGAATGCCACAAAATGACAATTCTTCTTCATTTTCCGAATGACATAAAAACAAAAAAAAAACTAAAATCATTAAATTGAATTTCTTTTAAAAGATTCATATTGCTATTTGAAGCGAAAAAAAAAAAACGAAAAAATGTCATTTTACAATCGGCTTATGGGAAAAACTATTACATATTTGGGTCATGGAAACGATAACATTTTTGCTTTATTACTTTGTCACAGGATATTGCCGATACATTTGAAGGTAACTTCAAGGAGCAAAATGGGCCAAATTCAAATTGGTTGCCAGTTAATGGTGCACAGGTAAGTGTCAATTTGAAAAACTGTCAAACTAATCAAATTGAATAAAATCCACCTTGAGAATGTAGAGCATATATAGTTCAATTCGAAAAATTTTGAGGATTTTTCTTCATTAAACAATGAAGAAAAATCCTTTGGAAAACTCCAAACTTTTTTTTTAAATCGAAATTACCTTTTTTTTTGTTCATAGGTTCCAGAACCACGACCTGGATCATGCCACAATGACTCAAGAACACTGCCCGATGCCACACTAAATTTCATTAAAACCCATTCGCTTATGGACGAAAATGTTCCGGCATTTTTCGGTCAACCGATTTTAATTCGAACAAGTACAATGTAAGTGTTTTAGTCTCTCAAATTGAGATACTCATTATTTGTCCGTCATTTTCCTTGTCACGTATCAACTTCAACTTAGAATCATGTCCGTTACAAACATTTTCTTTTTTATTTATACCTTTGTCTACTTTTTACTTTTTTAGATACCGATTTACGCAAATTGCTGTTGACCCACAAATAAAAACACCCGGCGGCAAAACATACGATGTAATTTTTATTGGAACTGGTAAGTATTTCATTCTCTTTTACTTGAATTAATTCAAATTCCAACAACATTTTAGTAAATTGCAAGACATAAATCACAGAATGTTTTCTCATTCTATCGATCCGACAGTTCCCAAGGAGTTAAATTTATTACAAGAGCAATTTAAATAATGTTATTCGCATCACAGAAAAATAAGAAAAAAAAATTATTATTATTCAATGGACCCACCATCAGTTTGATAAGATATAAAAATATAAAAAAACTAAAACAAACCGTACGGTCTCTCCCGGTCTCAAACTCGAAATCAATTTTAATCGACACTCATTATCGATTCACAAGAATGTCGTGCATACTAATTTTTCATTTTCAATTCACAACGCAATCGTTGTAGAAAAAATTTCCATTGAATTAAACGAAGAAACCCCATACACATAAGAAAATACAATGGGAAAAGGGATTCAGATGAATGAAATTATCCACTCGAAGATTAAAAGAGTGAAAAATGCATTCGTTTTGTTTTACTTGAACTGTTTACTATTCTCATTGTTTCTTTGCGGCAAAGGGTTTTTTTTTGCTTTCCCTTTTTTCACTCGCCCACACTCACTCCTTTTTTCCTACTTTCCTCTTTCTTTCTTTCTTTCTTTCTTTCTTTCTTTCTTTCTTTCTCTCGTTCTCTCTTTTTCTTTCTCTCTCTCTCTCTCAGTTTTTCACTTTCCTCTTTCTCCTCTTTTCTTTTTCGCTCTCTCTCTCTCTCTCTCTCTCTCTCTCGCACACACCTTTTTCCTCGATTTCGTCATCGAAACGATAGAAGAAGTGCAATAAAATAGTAAGCGAACCCAACAACTAACTCATCTATATTTCATTTCAACTTTTCCGATTGCAATAAAAATTAAAACTTTGTTCACATGAAGTGCCATGCAAACCGCTAACCACAAACCCCATCAATTTATGCAGTGCAAACAAACGATACGGAGTAATAATGCCCTTGCAAGTGCTTTCACCGACAATTCCACTATTAATTGGAAAACTTATTTGCCATACGATTTTACATGCAATGTTATGGAATGGTGCAATAACAAAGCAACAACAATAACAACAACAACAGCAGAATCACCAACAACACAGAAGCATTACTAGAAGTACCAATATCTGAACGAGAACGAAAAAAAAAAAAAAAAGAACAATGTTCAAAAGTTCAAGAAAACGAAGTGAAAAAGAATAGCATTCTTTTCCGAATGCACACACAGACGATTTCCTTGATTTCCATTTAAATGATTCTCTCCTGCCTTAGTTTGGCTTTAATTCCATTATCATGACCAACAAAATTGAATTGTTGCTACATACTATACAGTACATTTGTTCAACCGAAACGTATAATTTTATGCACAAAATAATAATCAAAATTATTTTGCCACATGGAAATGCTAAGCTACTTTCAAACATTTTCACATTTTCATGATGACAACGACGACGATGGCATGAAAATTTTGTGCTCTAGGAAGTGAAATTTACTTCTGCATAATTTTCGGACAAAAGATGCACAAACTGAGAATGGCCCCCTTTTCTTCAATTGGCAAAACTTTGATTCAAATATGAACTGAGTTCAGCCAAGCTTTTCCATACAATCAGCAAATAAATCAAGTAACCTTCAAAAGGCGGTAATTTTAAATACTTAAAGCATACTTGTACCGATTTACTATACACAATTGTCTTGCTTATATACAATGCTCGTAACAATTTTGCGACCAAAATGAACCGAGAAACATTCGCACGATACAAACATTCGGAATATTTTCCACATTAATTAAAAAAAAGAAAAAAGAAAAAGAGAATTATTTGCAAATTGTTTTATGCGACCAGTCGCCATGAATTTGATGCAAATAAAGTGTTTTAATTAGAACGATTTGTTGTTGCGTGAATATATTGCTCGAGACGAGACCAATAAACTTAATCGGTTCGACAATTGCGAACAACGCCATTGCCATCACCGTTGTTGACTTCGCTTAGCTGATGGTTTATGTTTACACACATTTTTGCAGTAATTTTTGCGCAGTCACACATAAACCTTTTTTTTTTTTGTTCTAAATTTACTTGATTGCTTAGTTGTAATCCAACTAATTCAGCATAACGTTTTTGGTTTTTCTATCACTGTTTATATTTATTTTTATTATTCTTTTTTTGTCGCTTTCGTTTTTGTGCATGCAAAATAATAACGTTCTGGCAGACGATCTGGTAAATACGATGAGCTTTTGCATCGATTAAGCACTTCGAAACGTCAATTAATTTTTGTTACTGCAATAGAAAACTGAAAATCGTGGCAAAAAAACAACGACACAAATGAGAAAAAAGAGATACGAATGGCCAAAAACACGATATAATGATGCCTTAAGTCAGTTTTCTTCTTCGGTTTTTTTTTTTTTTTTGGTTTTTTTGCTGTTGGGCCCGTGTACTAAGTGCCAGAGTCGTTCGAAACCTTTCTAATTATTTTTACTGCAGTTGTGTCTTCATTTATTTGATGTCACTTGGTTTCTTTTTCTTCGTTAAGCTTGTCGAGGCGAATGGTTGTCAGTGCCATTTGTTTTTATTTTGTTGCATTTGATGAGCGCGAACGAACAACAAAAATTACAATAACAACAACTAACGAAAATGAAATGAAATGATCTCGGTTTTCGTTCGTCTTCAACCGTCACCACATCTCTCATACTTCGCTTCACCTCGATTCGCGCTCATTATCTAGATAGATTCATTATCTTCGAAGCACTTTTGTGACCAGATCACAAGCTGTGTATTTCAAATTCGTTAAGCATATCGGGGTTGATGCGATTTTTTCTTCGAATTTTTTTTTTCTCTCTGTCTCTCTTTCCCGCTTTTCCTCTTCCTTTCTCTTTCTCTCTCTCTCTCTCTCTCTCTCTTTCTCTCTCTGCTCTCTTTTTCTCTCTCTGGCTCTTTCCTTTCTTTCTCACTTGCTCTTTACATTTTGCTCAAATCGATGGTTTTTTGTTGTTGCTCATTCACTCGCTATTTCACAGTGAATCGAAACTGTGTGCCAAGTGAAACTGTAGTTTGGCAGGCGTTGCATTGTCGGTAAAAACAACGATATCGACCATTTTCTCCATTTACATTTTCCTCACATTTTCTGCTTTAATTTTCTCGTCACCATTCAAATTTTCATTTTATGCCATCATTTTTGAAACAGCTATTCATGTTGCGCTTACTGGAATATGATTGCCATGCATTTAAAACTGCGGTCGATTTTAAATTGTCATCATCATTAACAACAAATGTTTACTTCGTTGGCGGTTGACATTGTACAACTTTTTCTTCGTTTCGTCTTTTATCGTACGTGAAAATCCCGGACATTTTAGCACCGGGAATATAGATAGAGTGGAATGAAAATGGAGAAAAAAAACGAAGAAACTGCGCGCAAGTTTAATTGATGTAAGATAAGAGAGATTTGGAGAGAGAGAGAGAGAGAGAGAGAGAGAGAGAGAGAGAGGGAGGAAGGAAGGAAGAAAAACGAAGTAGCAAGAGAATGAGAGTGGAACAGAGAGAATGGGAATGAGAATGAGAATGGGAATAAAGAAAGCGATAAAAGAAAAGCACGAGAGGAAGCGGCAGAAAGAGGGAAACTGAAAGAGCAAAGAAGATTCAGATACTAAGCTTAAGAATGGAAAGCGTCAGTTATATCATCAGTTTATGACAGAAATATAATCAAATGGGATTTTCACTTGTATCGTTGAAATGTGCTCATTTATTCTGGGGCATTAGATATCGTTTTGCTTTGCGCACAATGTGAACTCTTTTAACCATCACACAATTACCACATGAGCGACATCGTCACCCTCCCTCCCATCGTTGCCCATAGATGATATTATATCGTTTTTATCTCCAAATGCTATTGATATGTTTCAATTACATCTCATTTTAGCGTAGGTAAAATGATATTTAGTTTGAAATATTGCCAATGCTGCTGTTGAATTAGTTAACAAGAATTTTCGGATTCGCTTACATATGAATATTTCAAAATGTCATCCCATCCATTGAGAGTATAATGCATCCATTAGGCAGTTATTAGAAAATATCGACCATAAATGTGTATTGATTGAAATTTGATATATTGATTCACTTCATTATCAGCATGACCATTCATTTTTGCTTTAAAACTTGGCCAACCTATGGAAATCCCACTTTTGACTTTGCCAACAATGCCAAAAGCACCTTATATTTCAAACGAAAATCGTTCAACTTTTAATTGGAGCTAAAGAATGGTTATTGCGGTGCTTCAAACCAAAAACTGTAATTTTCGAATGCTCATCATCATGATAAATTGTATGTAGTACCCTCGTTTGAAATTATTTTCTAATTTACTGTGTTCCGTTGAGTTTGCCCATTTTTATTTTTCATCGTTTTTTCAACAAACTGACACGCTGATTTTATTCACTGTTTTTAGAGTATGTTTTGTTACTTTTCATTTGTCTTACTGTGACTTTTTATCTCTTTGAATGTTCTGTTGGTTTTTCTTCGCAAAATTCAATGCACTTTCTATTCAACATCTTCAATACACTCAGAGAATTTGAAGTTTTTTTGTTTTCCTTTTCATTGGGGTGCACTTCAAGTTTTTGACTGCAGCTACCTCTTTCTGTAACGTTCTTACATCTTTTCTTCCCATCTGTTTCACAGACACTCTCTCCCTACAATTTGCTCTGTGTTTGCTCAATTTTTTTTTCTCTGCCAGTGATTCCCATTTTATTTTCTTTTAATTTCGTTACGATTGTTCTATTTTATGCGAAACGTTCGCATTTATTATTATTCTTGCCGCTACATTCGCATTGCCATTTCGTTGCATCATGTGAGCGTGCGTGTGCGCGCGCTCAATGCGCTTGTTTTGCTGTAAGCGTAATTAGTTTAATAATTGGATTTAATGGTTGCGAATGTGAATGAAAAGTAAGTAATTATAAATAAAAGGGATGTTTTTTCTTTACTTTTGCTATTCTTGCAACGTCTCCCTTAAAGAAGTGCGCATATGCACACAATGAATGTGAATTTAGTAACCAACGAACGAATGAACAAATGAAAAAAATGATGATTTTTTTTTTTGCTGCTCCAATTACTTATTACGTGATTTTTATTGTTGTGCTTTGTTTCCTTGTGGGATTGATCATGGCATTGCACAAGATATACAATATATATATATATAAGACTTCTTCACTCGTAATAATTAAAGTGATTTTAAGTCTCATTATTACGCTAGATGTTTTTTTTTCCTTCTCACACTTTCGAACAAGTGAATTTCTTTCAAATGTTATTGACACACAAAAAAAAAATCTATTCATTTAACATTCTACTTAATTCAAATCCATTTTTTGTGCACAATCACCGACCTCCTGGAAGATTGGACCAAACGAAAAAATGAAGAATTTGCGAAAAACAAGTAAAATTTGGAAAAGCAAGAGGAAATTCGAAAAAAAGAACGGAAAAAGATTCGAGAAAAAGTAAAAAGACTCGTTATTATTAATTCAAAATAAGAAAAAAATTATGCAAAACTTCTGGGATACTTGATTCAACAATCCATTTTAATAACGATTTCACCAACCAACCAACGAACAAACGAAAAATGATTTGGTTGACTATGAAGCAGAACTTAGAACGATGCCATAATTTTCTCGTTTTTTCTATCTCTTCTCTCTCTCTCTCTCTCTCTCTCTCTCTCTCTCTCTTTCTTGCACTGTCTATTTGTCTGTCTCTGTCTTTCTCTGTCTCTCTCTGTAACTCAATCATTCTTTCTGCTTTACTTTCTCTCTCTTTCTTTTTTGTTCTGATTTTTTTTTTTCTCATTCAGTCTTTCTGTCGTTTTCTCTCTCTCTCTCTCTCTCTCTCTCTCTCTCTCTCTCTCTCTCTCTCTCTCTCTGTCTCTCTCTCTTCCTTGCTCTCGTTCACTTTAAATTAATTCAACATCTTCTTGGTGAAAATGATTTCCTGACTTACCTTGTTAAATGTGTACTCATGACGGAAAGAAAAAACGTTGATAGCGAGAAGTGGAGAGTCCTTGATGACGGATTGACAAAATGATAAATTGATTTATGGTAAAAAAAAGTGCGAATGCCCCCTGAGACAATGGAATTTTTCGTCGGGCGAATTTTCTGCCATTTTTTTTCGGTTTGTTTTGTGCACGAATATCAAAAATACATCAAACGCTTCGGCACACACACACACACATGAATGAGACAATAGAAAAAAAAAGAGCATTCGAAAGAATGCCAATTAATAAAGCACTTGCTGTCATTGGCAATATTTCGCATGCAATTGTTTGTGGATGAAATGTCGTCTCTATCTCTATCATCTGAAATGGGAATGTCGCGATGTGATTTCAATGTCTGCAACTCATACTCTTTCTCTCTCATTGGTTCAAAATGCCATAAATCTAACTTGAATTTTCTCATTTGTTTCACAATTTTTGTTTTTTTTTTTTTTCATTTCATTTCATATCATTGTTGTTGTTTTCTTACAGATCATGGAAAAATTATCAAAGCAGTTAATGCTGAGTCGGCTGATTCAAATAAAAAAGTGAGCTCGGTGGTAATCGAAGAATTGGATGTTTTACCAACCAATGAACCAATACGAAACTTGGAAATTATCCGAACCACACAATACGGTAAGTACAATGAAACGAAAAAAAAAAAAAAAATTCTGATCAATTTTGTGAAATCCTGATGTGATAAAAAAAAAACAACGCACAACACATGAAGAGACAGATACACAAAACCCGACACCTGTATAAAGCTCATTTTTAATCGAATAAAATGCAGAATATCGCATCACCAATGATTGAAAATAGCATTGTAGTTTGAGTCGTCCATTTCATGCGATTGACATTTTTGCTGGGCATATGAACTTCAATCGATCCATTTTTTAATTAAAATCAAGCGAATGCATGCGGTTACATATTTTCCTGATTGTTGTACATCCATTTTTCTTTTTTTTTTTGCCATTCTCACTAGCCTTTTACCGTTATCTGTTTCGGATGCGCGATTATTTAGCTCTGAATAATGTCGCTTTGGAGTGAAGTCTTTCATTTGATGCTGTATACATTCGTTGCCATCTGAAGCCTTACATCTGATTCAATCTCGCCCACCACTGATGTCTCACATTGGTGACTTTTTGATGCTTGAGAGTTTGATTGTGACTCAATTTTTTTATGGTTCGTCGCGTCATACCTCACCTAAGCCATATCAAAATGTTGGGTTTTTGTTATAAAGATTTCATGAAAATGGAGCAGATTACAAAGTGGAATGCCATTTCAAATATTCAACATTTTCATTTATTATTTAAAAAAGGATAAAAACGGATCCTTGTGTATTCATGTATGTGCATTTGTGCAACGATATTGAAATCGTGTTTTTTTCTTTTTTGTTCAACGATGCCAATAGAAATCAGACTTTGAACAGTAAATATTGTTTCATATTTCTATAGACATCAAAGTGAAAGCAATGTTCATTTCATCCAAAAGCCTTTCATAATAGAAAAGTTCACATGAACTCGAGTCAATATCAAAGAAAAGAACTTATAAACGATAAATCATTCATGGCAGATAAGTGATGTGTTGCGTGTGTTATTTAAAAATAAAAATAAAAAATAAAAACTTTTGCATACATTGCAATCCAAGTAATTGATTCATTGACATGTGAGAAGATGAGAAATCACACAATACTGCACATAGTTTTTACATGATTTAAGTGACAAACACCAACTACGACAACATCACAAGACGAAGATGAAATGGATGGAAAAAAAAATCCTGCTCAGCATTCAATTCATCGGGTAAAAATCCATTGAGGTGTCGGTAGAACGTGTCGCTTCATTGAAATATTTTACACATACACAATTCACCTTCTTTCGATTTATGTCATGCAATCAATGATATATACAATAGAATCGCACATACGATTGATGCTTCTTTCAACATTGCATTCAATTGATTGGTAAAAATCATTGGTATTCAAAGATGCTTTCGATTGATGTTCAACAGCAGCAATGCAGAATGTAAAGAAAAAGCAAAATAAATACGACTTTAAATTAAAAATATGAAAAATGACAAGAATTCCACTCGACAGTTTAACATAAATCTCCATTTTTCAACTGCGCTTTACAAATGGCGCAAAGTTCTTTTTTTTGCATACACCAAAACTTGTCTGGAAATGTTCACACGGTTGCTTTTCTCTTTTCTATGAAAGGTGGCTTTTCATGCTTTTACTAACACCATCGTTTGAATATTCTTGCCCCTTTTTCAATGTTTAAAGAGTAATCGCAAAGCAGAGAAAATAACCGAAGTCACGACAAATTACAGTCCACAAACTGTGAATGGTATGTGAATGTGTGTGTGTGTGGGTGTGTGTGTGTGTGTGTGTGTGTGGGTGTGTGAGGGATTTTTTTTTTCCCTGGAATTGCGCTGCACAACCATTCTTAACCAGTTTCCCGAAAGTTTACCGGTGCGAACAGTTTGTTTGCTTGACACCGATGGCTCTTTTTCTCTTTACTCATCTCTTCTTTTACATAGCTCGTCTCCTCAACATTAGTATTCAAAGTAAAATTTAAATTGGATGAGACTGAAAATGAACCGTCTTTTTCACATGCACACAGCGGGAGATAATGCGTCTAAAAGTTTACCGAAGCATGTTTTGAACGCGAACTCAACTCACTTCTTCATTATTTATTTAGAACAATGAAACATTAAATATTGAATTTGATGCTGCTGCTGCTGATGCTATATTTGGCAAGAGCGCATTCCGCATTTATGTTTGCGAATGTGAAAATGAAATCTCTACATTGAATCGAATTATACACACCAGATTAAATTACGGATGGAAAATTCGTTTGATATTATCTTTGAGTTGTGTGTGTGTGAGGGAGAGAGGAAGAAAGAGGGAGACAGAAGGAGAGAGAGAGAGAAAGAGGGAGAGAGGGAGAGAGAGTGAATGTGCATACTAGTGTTAGTCTGTTTATTCGTACTATGAGAGTATGATTGCGAGTTTGTGTTTTTCCAGCGCAAAGAAACCATTTTTATTCTAAAATTCCGAAAAACTGTTTATTAAACATTTCTGTGGAAATTAGCCTTTCGATGTGTTACATTCTCCATGTGTTTGTGCTTCTGATTTCTTCGTTTTTGAAATAAGCAAAAAGTTCTACTTTCATATTTAAGCTTTTTTTGGTTTTTTTACAAAAAATTGTATACAAGCAAACTAATGAAAATCTTTCTTCCGTCTTTGCAGAACAACCAAAGGACGGTAATTACGATGATGGTCGATTAATCATTGTGACTGATAGCCAAGTGATAGCAATTAAATTGCATCGTTGCAATAGTGAAAAAATAACCAGTTGCAGTGAATGTTTGGCATTACAAGATCCATACTGTGCATGGGATCGTTTGGCTGGAAAATGTCGTTCACATGGTGCACCACGTTGGCACGAAGAAACGCATTTTTATCAAAATGTAGCGACTGGTTTGCATGCAGCATGCCCATCATCTGGTAAAATGGCTGGAAAAGATGTAAATGCAAATGAAATAAAAGGATATCGAAATGATATGGGTTTACTTGATTCGCATCGTTCAATGAAAGATTCCAGCGGTGAAGTGATTAATATTATGCAAGAGAAAAACTATGATGGCAATGGCAATGGCAATGGGCCACAAATTGCCGATATTGTTACCGCACAATATTCAGTTGAAACGCTTGTTATGGCCGTTCTGGCCGGTGGTATTTTTGCATTATTGGTTGGTTTCATTACCGGTTACTTTTGTGGTCGTCGATGTCACAAAGATGAAGATGATAATCTGCCTTATCCAGACACTGAATATGAATACTTTGAACAACGTCAAAATATCAATCGCATTCAAGCTGAACCAAAATTATTGCCACAAGTTGAAGAAGTTACTTATGCTGAACCGGTTCTATTGCAACCGGCACCAAGCCAAAATAAAATTCATTCACCGAAAAATACACTGCGTAAACCACCACCACCGATGCATCATCATGGCGGTGGTCCTAATTCTGAATCATTATTTCAATTTCAACCAGATGGATATAATACAACGTATCGTGGCCGAGACAATTTTGGCACATTGAGATCACATCAGGTGAGTTTTTTTTTTTTCGGTTATTTTTATCGAATTTTTTCTAACATTTCGGAGCCTTTTGGATAAACGTACATTTGAGTTTTTTTTTGAAATCTCTTCTCGATACTCTATTCATCTGAACTGACAATCAATTTTCGGGACATTTTCGACCCCCTTTTTTACGTCTTTCTATCTTTTGTCTCCAATTTCGATCATTTTCTAAAATTGTGAATTTCAATCAAAAAAATTTTTCCAGACTTTGCAGGGCGACAACTATCGGCGTGGCGACGGATTTTCAACAACACGGAGTGTTAAGAAAGTGAGAATTTGATAATTTAATCATTGATTAGTGTACAAAATCAAAAAAAAAAAAAAAAAAAAAATATCAACACAAATGATATCTATAATATCTATGTATGTTTTAAGAGAGTTTAGAATAAATGCGAATAAGCATTCCATGTTGTTGTTTCGAAAATGTTTGAAACGATAAGCCATTTGCTGATACAAATTAGCTATAGAGATTTTTGTTGCAGAATTTTTTTTTTATAATAGAAACTCCGTTAGTTTCAACTACACAATACTTCTTTGTTAATTTGTTCTAGTGTTAAATCCCTTGCAAAGTTATATGTTTTTTTTTTTTCTTTTCTCACAAACTATTCTGTTTTCTATCATTCTATTTTGTTGTGTATTCATTTATGATAAAAAAAAAAGAGCATTGTTGTTGTTATTTTACGTTTTCTTTCTAAACATTTTTGTTTATGATTTGTGTGTTTTTTTTTCTCTTCTCTTCCTTTCTTCTTCCACCATTTAGGTATATCTTTGAGACGCGAGTGGGGCGGCTGACACTAGTCAGGGATTAATTAATCAAAATATGGTAATTATATTCTGAATGAAAAACCGCATCAGAAAATCCGCAAATGAACAATTCGTCAAAATAAAAAGAAAAACATTAAATGAAAATCAGTTGTTGAATGAGTATTACTCATTGAGTAAACAAATTAAAGAATACAATCATTGGCGAAATGTTGTTCTACATGTGCTTTTGTACAAACGAAAAAATCATTTGAAAATAAAAATTTTTTTGTTTTACCCTCTTTTATACTTAGCTGTTTTGTTTTTCGTTAGTTTTTAGATTTTTCATTTTCGTTTATTATTTTGTGTTGGAATTAAGAAAACTCATACAATTAACTCATTCAAATTATAGTTTTTTTATATTATTTGGACTTTTTTCACTTCATAATTGGCTTTTATTCACTTTACAGAATTATAATTCTTTTTTTTTTGTTATGATTTCATAGAGAAAATTCGATGCATTTCATGATTTCGTTTCATAATTTTTTTCACTCGAAATTTATTTAAGTTTTTTTTTTACAACGAAAAATTTTCATTTGAAATCCATTTTTTTGAATCAAATTCCGCATTTTCATTCAAAATGTAACTTCTCATTCAATGGGAAGCGTTAGGCACGTTCAGTCAATGAATTCTTTTATTTTATCATTCGTTTAATGAAATCAAAATGGAAAATAAGAAAAGGAAATCTAAATGGAGGATGAAAACAAAAGAAGTTAAAATGAAATTTCCTTAACAATTTTATAAAGAGTTATCGGCCGCCAAACTCCAAGACAAAAACCATAAAAAAAAAGAAAGAAAGAAAGAGAGTTAGACTTGTTTGGAACGAGTCAAGGTTTTTCGACCTTATCGCCACTCGAACGCAAGCTAGTTTTGATTCACTCTTGAGCATTTCTTAATCCCTTCACTTCTTTCCTTTCGTTTCGAAACTCTTTTTTCTGTTTTTTTTTTTTTTTTAATTCTTCTTCTTCTTCTTCTTCTGAGTTATTTTCATAGAGTTTGTAACCCTTTTTTTTTTGTATTCATTATGTTTGGAATTTAAAAGAAACAAAACAAAACTCATTTACACACAAAACACATTTCAAAGAATACACTTGCTCACAGCGTGTTACGCACCGACATAAATTACATATACACAAAGAAATGCCGCGTGCCAGGATATAAATAACTGTTACATAAATTCAAAACCGAACAATCTTAATCAATTGAAATCGTGTCAACTGTTTTTGCTGTACATTTGTTTTGAGCGAATAATTTTCTTTGTTTGATTTTTTTTGCTTTTCTTTGCTAATTTTTTTAATTTTGCTAACATTTTTCTTATTAATCAGCTAAATTTAACACTTTCTTATTAAAATTTTAATACAATTTTACTCAAACTGTATGTATTGTAAATTTGGTCAAGATTTTCACTTGATTTCTCTTTATTTTATTTTTTTTTTTTTTTTGTGAAACTTTATTATTAATTTGTAAAATTTTTCAAATTCCATTCTTTTCATTCTCTACACTCTTTGATTTTATGTTGCGAATTATGTTTTTTGTTTATGTTTCAATCGGTTTCGTTTCATGTTTTGTCCTACGTCTGTATTTCTGTGTTATTGTAGTTTGCAAACCATTTATCATTTCATTTCCAAAATTTCGAAAAAAAATAAAAAACAACAATAAATTACAAATCATCTATCGAAAATGTCGTACGATTCATGTAAAAAAAAACCAATTGTAATTTTTCGCGTTAGGGCTTAAACACAAACACACGAAACAGAAGTCTTGGTCGAATGAGACGACAGCCGCCCCGGCATGGTATTGGTACGTATTCAAAATTCGCAAATTTTAATTAAAAAAAACAAAACAAAAAACATCTTTTCGCCATATCAATCAACACAATTTCACACCACACACACACATCAAGTGAACTGTTTTTTTTTATTGGCATTGACTAGCGAATAAATTCGTTTAAAAATGTTAGAACGACGGAAAGACAAACGTTCATTAAAAAGAAAATTGAATCAATGCTGAAAAAATCCAACTCTGTCCCATTCATCCGCTCGCTGTTCTTCTATTCTCTTCACATCTATTCTCTTTTCACTATTTCTCGATTTGTAATCATAACACATTTGTTTCATTCCCTGTTGTTTGTTTCATTATTTTTAATTGTTTTCCTTCCTCTTATCGTATGCTTCTCAAGTTTGAATTTCATGTTCTCCTTTATTGAATAAAAAAAAAAAAAAAATTGCACAAAATATCCACATTCCTTTCTCGTCTATCTATATTTCGTAAGTAAAACTCGAACCAAATGGTGTTTGTGTTTCTATACCAATAACCAAACTGTTGTTGAAAAATCATTTAAAAAAGACTTATTTATTTACCACTATATCATCCTCACTCAACTTTCACTTCAAATTATATTCCAAACATTTTGATTTTAATTTTCACACTTTTTTTCTGCACATAAATTTGCTTGTTTTTATTCGCATGTTCTATGGAAAACAGAAACAAATTTGAAAAACGTAAAAATTGAAAAGCAAAAGAAAAAAAAATTTAAAAAACCAATTAATTCAAAAAAAAAAAAAAAAAAACAAAAATATTTTCAACAAATCGGCAGTTCAAATTATTGTTTATGGTTTTCTTAATCGCTGTCTATGCCTTGCCATACAACATACCCAACAGAATATTATACTTTGATGTGCTGTATTTTGCTTTTTCCTAATTCTGTTCTTTTCAATTGCTTTAATTCATTTTGAATGTTACTCTATTCATACATCAAATAATCGAATTCACATTCAAAATAAACAATTTCGGAATTTCAATATGAAATAATTTCGAAATTCATATAAGTAATTTTGTTCTAAATCATAATAGAAATAAAATCAAATTTTTTCTCAAATCGTTGTCTAATCTGAATTTTTCTCTGTTATTTTTTTTCCTTCTTCTTTTTTTTTGTTAATTGTTTGGCCATGTCGTTTACAGTAAATCAACATCGTTCAGACAGTCCACATAATTCGAGCTCTGGTTCATCGCCATCGATGTCACATAGCAGCTCATCACCAGCACCACCATCAAGTCCAAGCCCACAAGAAAGTCCCAAAAATTGCAGCTACATCTATCGAGATTGATTGCCCGCTACTTCAAAGTCAATGTCAACGTTACCATTACGACGATCCGATCCAAATCTTCCATCAACATCAACCGCAACTGAACGTGATCATGATATGTATGCAACGCCTTATAATCCAGACAGTCAACCAGCATTTGGTCAGCATAGTACACGAAAAAAGCATTATCATCATCATCATCGTCGTCATCATCATAATAATAATAATAATAATAATAATAATAATCGTAAACATGAACAACAGCAACAACATCAAAACGATTCAACAAATTCCATACAATATCCAAATGATGATGATTTATTTTTAAGTTCAGGAACAATTGCAACAAATTTATTAAGTTCATTGAAGCAACCATCTAAAATGACATTCAATTGGTCACGTCAATTTAATGAAACACTTGCTACAATTAGTGGTTTACTTCAACGTAATTTTCAAGAAAATCCATATCCTGGTTGCAATGTTTCTGAAGCGTCTGCATCAACTGCCACATTGGGCAGTTCAACGGCCATCGATTCAATGGCAAAAAATCAAAATGATAAATGGCAAAAACGACGACGTAATAGTCTTACTGGTGATCCAAGAGAATTAGATATGCTTGTACTTGAACCGGTCAATGATGACGATAGTGACGGTTTCTAAAATTTTTTTCGGATCGGTTTCGTTGAAAAAAAAAACAAAAAAAAAAAAAATACACACACAATTCTTCTTCTACTCTTCAATTGTCTCTCTATCTTTTGCTCTATATCTGCATCTACCTAAATGATTATAATAAAAACGAACAAAGACACCCCAATCTATTTATTCTCATCACAACTAGAAATTTGCAACTTTGTACTCTGAATGATGAACATGAAAATAATAAAACAAAGCGTAGAAATGGCTAAACTATATTAAAAAAAAAAAACAAAAAAAAAACAATTAATCATTAATATGAGAATGAGGGAAAAAAAATTAAACGTATTGCAATAGAATTGTATTGGTAGTTTTTTATTAAACAGTTTACATGTAGAGAGAATGGTATTTATTTAATGGTATGAATTAACGAGAAATGTGTAGTCATGCGATTCAACTGATTTATTTTGGAAAATTTTCTTCAAGAAAACAATTTTTTTTCAATTCCATTTTTTTTTCAAATTCATTTATTTGATAAAAAAAAAAAATACACAAATTTTGTCTCCTTCCAAGGTTTCATTTTGTGTGAAAAAACTTCAATTTTCAAATCAAAATGTCCAAATGAATCAAAAAAGAAAGAAAAAAACAAACAAATCCCATGACTACACACTGAGAGTAGTGTGTAAAAAGCCATTGAAACAAAAATAAAACGATTCGAAAATAATACATTCGAAAGTGGAACAATAAAAAAGAAATTTATGCAATGATAAAAACATTTAGCTTAGCACTTCATTTTCAACAATCAATAAAATAAAACTATTGTAGAAAGCGATGAAAGATTTTCCATTGCATAATATTTGCATAATATTGTTGAGAATAAATTTTTCGATTTAAATTCATTTTCCCCCCAAAATGCTGCGATGCTGGCAAAATCAATTTTGATATAGTAGCGGTGTGAAATTTCGTTTGAAAAGAGAAATAAAAAAAAAATAGTGACACGAAATTACATACGACCGAAAAGATGAAATGAACAAAATCATATATATATATATTTAAACTGATAAATAAAATAATAATATTCAGTGCTTACATATATTTATATAGAAATGCTCTAGTTAAAAATAATGTATATTTAAAAACGTTATCGAAATACATACACACAAACACACACACGTTTTATATTAGATAGTTCAGTTGCAGTGTGGTAGAACACGAAAGATAAATGACGAAGAAGAAGAAGATTGGAAATAGAGACACATAAATAGATACATAGAAAGACAGAAAGAGACAAATAGGTGACAAATATCAAAGTATACGAAGAACATCCCATTAAAATAAAACCAACGAAACGAAAACAAACAAAAATGCACAATTCAAAAACAATTTCATTTTCAATACCATCCTGAAAAATTCATAAAGGGATTGTTTTTCCAGACATGAAAATAAGACGAAATAACTAAAAGCTAAGAAACAATTGGCAATATCATTTTGAACAAAAAAAAACAAGAAGAAAAAATTGACGTAGAATATTTAACATGTCGAATAAACAGTGACTTTGAAGTGTGGCAAGCAAAGCAATTTCGATGAAAATCAAATTTAGAATGAAAGAAATGAAAAAACGGAATAAAGAATAGAAAGGATAAAAATAAGAAAGGAAAGAAAAAAATCAATCGAAACCCAAAAAATGGCATTCAAATATTTATAAACATGTAGTCATATAAATACACTTTAAACCAATTAGAAATCGTTTCATATACGACACAGTTTGGTCATTTGCAAATAGACAAATGACAAAATTACACAATACAGACATTCAATTACATTTTCATAATCAAAAAAAAAAAAAAAACAAACAAACAAAAAGCAACAAAATTTTTTTGCAAACAATTTTTCATGACTGCTGCTATGGAGTTACATTTTCAATCGTAATTGCTGCATAATTGCACGTCACAATACGTGCAATTGTTCACCAATATCGAGATTAAATTGTAACATTAATTGAAACGTATCGATTTAATTAGAATCTTCAAGAAGATTTTAGAAGATTTTCTTCATTTTTACCAATTGGAATTTTTCATTTTCCTTGTAAATGATTCTCCTGTTGGGAAAATGTGGAAAAATTGTTTTTCATTTTTTTCTCTTTTTTCAAAAAGAAAAAAAAAAAACAAAAAAAAAAAAAAAAATTTCTTAGCATGTAATCGATTTTCCTAATGTATAGTCATGTATTTTATAGAAACCCTAATTTTGTACGGCTCCCACACACAAATAATGTTTTATTTTTTCTCATATAATTTTAATTTTAGTTTGATAATTTGTTTGTGCGATTGACTTTTTACAATTAATTAAGAAATAATTTGTTGAACGAATGTTGTTTGGAATCATTGCTCAAACCATTGTTTGAGAATTTTGCTTCAAAATGAACGTTTTCCAATTTCCAGGAGAAAAAGATGTAAAGAATGAAGATAAAAAATGTGGCCAATTCAAATATGGTGCAGGAGCAATAATAACTTTAAATATATTGTATTTGATACAACCTTGGGCTTCATTTTGTTCAGTTATTTTTTTTTTTTGCCAGGATTTTGTTTTTTTTTTAATTCCAATTTTTTTTAAGATGAAAATGAAATTGTTTTCGAACGAAGAGTAAAACAGTATATACAAATAAACGATGAAGAAAAAAAAAAACACAAAAAAGAAATAGTACCTAGAACTAGTGTATAAGCCAGCGAAATGTTGCATTTTAATGCGAAATACAAACCTATGACTATGTATTAATCGTAAAAACAAATGGCATTTATTAGTTTTAACAAACAAAAAAAAAAAAAAAAAAAAAAACAATTGAATAGACATTTCCACAATGTAAAAGTGTATATATATTTTTCGGTCATATGGCCACATATTTCATTTCATTGTAAACTTATCATTCAGTTTGTTTTCTTTTTTTATTTTTAATTTTCAATTTTTGTTATTAATTGCCTTCCACCAAAGAAGTGTTTTTTTTCCGAACAAGTTTTTTTTTATGTATTCTAAAATAAGGTTTTTTGTTTGAATTTTTATTTGTCTTTTTTTTTTTAATGAAAATATTTTCGATTTTCCCATTGTTCAATCGAAAATTTTCTTTTCCTTCAAACAATATGTACAGTAAGCGAGAATTTTCTTTTTTCTCATCAATGAATTGTTCCATTCAAGGCATTTATTATTATAAAAACTGTGTATCATTTATATATAACGTTTTTATTATATAAAATCTTCTTTTTATATAAACTTCTTATTTTTTTTTTTTTTTTTTTTTTTCTTATAAATACACTTCTTTTGATATAGAATTCTTCAGTTAATTCCTAGATTGGTTTTCAAGTTTTTCAATTTCTGATTACAAAAATACTATGTAATTCTAAATAATCCAAAACTATTAAACATCAACATTTGCGAATAGATGCAAACAAGTGTATGACAGTAATAAAAAAATTAAAAATTATAAATGAAAAATTATTATCGCAACATATATATTAAGAGAGTATAAGGGAAAAATCGAGAACAACAAATATTGTAATGAACATTAAATGGCCAGCCATTTGCTGTGCAAAAATTGTATGAAAAACGAAGGTATTCAGAAAGTTGAAAATATCCAATGTCTTTTTTTTTTTTTACTGTTGCAACATGATTAACATACGTAATGAGTCGTGGTTATAACGATCTCTGATTTTTGATCATTTCAACAGTGTAAAAATGTTCTCAATTTGAAAAAAAAAAATATTTGTTTGTTATGAGAAATGGGGAGAAAAAATGTTAAAAAGTGTCAACTGGATGACTTTTGATGATTGATTTTTCTAACAAAAACAAAATGTGTTCCAAAAGAAAAAAAAGAAAACAAAAATTGTAATAAAGCATGAAACAAATGAAGCAAAAAATGAAGAAAAAAAAACACAAAACAAAAAGAAAACTTTTGAAACAAAACAAAAAATGTTTATGTAAGAGAAAAAATTCCTTAGAAAAATTAAAGCAAAAAAAAAAAAAAAAAAACGTTTTTTTGACATTTAGTCATTTTTACTCAAACTCCCCACGAACACAAATACACATATAGACACACAGACATTACCGACAAATTTGTATTTACTCAGTGCAAACATTTTCGGAACATTAAACAACGTATTATAAAATAACATGAAATAAAACAAATTTGAAAATGCATATTAAGAAAATAAAATCGTAATGACAAAATAATTAAAATGAAAAAAAAAAAAAAAAAAGATAATATAATAATATAAAACAAAAATCATATTATAAATATTCAAGTGCTTCTTAAATTATATTCTACATAAAGAGATAAAAGAAAGAAAACTTATATATTACATTGCAAAAATACAACAACAAAAACAACAACAACAACAAAATAAGAAAGAAACATAAACGAAATGTAATTTAATGAGAAACACGAACAAAATTCCAAAACCAAAAATAACAAGCATACACACTCTTACACACACGAACAAAAACAAAAACAAAAACAAACGCATTTTTGACGTTATTTTTACCAATGCATTATAGATTTTTCATATAACGGGGAAAAAAAAATATACAGTTACTGCGCAAATTATTAATTATTAAATAAACGCATAATAACAATAGAATGGTTTGTTTGGAGTTTTTCGCCCATCGTAAAATATTTGAGACATTAATATGCAAAATAAATTTAAAAAAAATACACCAACGAAAACGGTTGGATACAGTGTTATCAATTCAATTGACTCAATCGTTTATTTTTGAGCATTTCGTCAACAAACACACACACACACACACATACAAAATATGGGACAAAAAGCGATTTTTTCTTCTCATTTGTTCCAAACAATAATAATACAATAAAACCACAACAACTGACAAAAAGCGTCGAAAATGGTTGCTTTGCAACTTCTATCGCTTACTACGAACTAATTCCTTAAAATTAACATAATAACATCCAATGCATTTAACTTTCTGCACAAACATCGAATCTCATACATATGTATTTCTGCCAATTAACGAAAGAAAATTCATGAATATTGCTTTCTTTTCATCTTTCTATTTAAACAAATGTGTTTTACATAACGGCCGATCGCTTTTGAAATATTTTATCCAATTTGTTATTAATTTTATCATAAAAATACAAATAACTCATGCAAAGACTGAATGATATAATTTTTTTCATTTTCTTTTTGGGATAGTTTCTAATCGGCCAGTAAGCACAATATTCAGTGCACAATTTTTCTTTAATTTCTTTTGTTAAACGAATAATGAAATTATCAAAAAAAAAAAACAAATCAGAAAAAAAAAATTCTCAAAAAAATTGAATTCAATTGAAAAATAATTTTTTTTATTCGGGAGAAATTTCATTATTAAAATAAATATTTTCTCGGAAAAAATTACTTTATTCAAAAAGAAAAAAAATTCTTTTTCTTTCAAGAGAGAATTATTCTTAAAATGAAAGTCTTTTGTTTGATTATTTTGTTTTTCAAGTTAGAAAACAATTGGTGTTAGCAGAAATCATTTAAAAAAAAAAATCTATTTACTACGATTTACACAATAAGATTGCATTCCGCCGAGAAAAGCGTTGTAAACAGAGAAAAATGGCAAAGAAAAAAAGTTCAATATTTTTACTCATAATTGACTTTTCAAATTTTATCTAATGAGATTTGTCAAAAAATACACACAAAACAACCAATTTAATACGTTTCCACTATTGTTTTCTTCACATTAAACCAAAAAACACATTTTTCTTTTCTCACAATTGGAAAAGAATTAATGCAAGATTTTAACATTCGTTAATCAAAAGACAAAATACATTCTACCAATAATTTATAAACAAAAAAAAAAAAATTACAACAACAAAAACAATGAATTCGCAACAAACAAAAAAATTAATTGACCGATACTCAAAAGAAAGGAATAAAAGAAATATGAGAAGTTTGGAAGATGAACATTTAGTAATTAATTTTATTGACTAAAAAGTAAAAATTATATATGATATTATGATGAATGATTAGATAAAAAAAAAAAAACTCTTGTAGATATTAGGCTCTTAAGAATTTGTTATTTGAAGTAATGAAATGGCAGCAAATAAAGAGAGAAAAAAAAAATGAAGTAATCTGTAGCTATCTTCAAGCAAGCAAACTCGAAAATGCAAGAAGAAAGAAAATAAAGAAAAAATCGTAGACTAATGTAATCGACAATTTTTTGGATGAATTCCTTTCAACAACAACAACAACCAAAAAGAAAAAAAAAAAAAAATTGAAAGCATAATATGACGTAGAGTTTATTTAATTTACATAAATTACATTATTAATTACCACATTTAAAACAAAAACAAATGAAACAACAAAAAAAACAAAAAAAAAAACAGATCGTAGATACATTACAAATAATTATTTCAAATTTAAAGATTTCAAACAACAACAACAAAAAAGTATGAAAAATAAATGAAAATTTTCCAAATAAAAATCCATTTGGTAGTTTTATTTCTTTATTCGTTGTTCACGGTTTTTTTTTTATTATCTCTCCCCTGGCCACTTACGTCATTCTTTTGTTTACCTCCAACTTTTTGTTCATTGTTTGAATTTGAAAAAGTTTTCGTGTCACTTTGGCGATATTGATGCATTTTATCAAAAGGCAAATTATTTGCATTAAAGATTGAAAGTTGGTAAAGAAAAAACCTCTATTGAATTGGAATTTATTTTATTTCATTTTATTTTCTTTCATAACACTATAGCCACACTCAGGATTGGTTGCTATTGTTTTTTTATTGCAAAATCCTTTGATTAAATAAAATAGAGCTTAAATATATACACATTTTTTATTGAATTATAATTTATCGTTTGCGATTGCCTTGTCCAGAAAGTATGCTCACAATTCGGATAAAGATGTTAAGTGTATCCATGTAGATTGAAATAGCCCTATAAAAAATCAATACAATTATAAATATCTTAAAGAATATTGCAATTTTTTTTTTTTTTTTTTTTAAGAAATTCTCATTATCATTTTGCGGATGTGTGAATTTTACAAAAAAAATGTGAATTATTCGAGAAATATTTTCATTAACTTATGGAAAAGGATATCATAATGGTTAAACTTACGCATTAACTGGATCAAATCTTTGTAAACCATAATTTGGATGAGTTTCGGCTTTGCGAACGATTCTCTGTGTATCATATAGCAAGAAAGCGCTGAATAATAATAAGCCACCGTACAATGACATTGAATATAAACCGGCACCGAGAGCAGTTGTTGCTGGTAAAAACATTGATCCAACGGATGATGCAAATACAACACCCAATCCAATAGCAAGTGGACCGCTCATGTATAAGAATCGATCATTTGGTGCACAAACGGCGACTAAAACAAAGAATAAAATCATTTGAAAATTGTTATCAAATATACTGCTTAAAATGAGATTTAAAATTTTGTTTTGTTTTTTTCCGACATTTTTTCTTCTGTTTTTTTTTTTTTTACAAAATAGCTTTGAATCACTTACCAGTTGACAATCCGCCGATTATTCCTGCAGTATACCTGAAATTCAAATCGAACAAGATAAGAAATATTGAGAAAATCAAAAAAATTATGAATTCAATGCCTACCATGCAGCACGAATTAGAATCGGACCACCAACGAATGAGATTGGAGCGAGAACAGCGCCCTGAAAATTGATAAAAAGAAAAATTTAATTTGTAAATTAATTAGATCAATGTGAATAAGTAGTGTAAATTATATTGAAATAATTTCAAAAAGAATCGACTCAAATGAGAAATAAACTCAATTCTCATTCAATAATTTTCTATAAAAACTTACCATAATGGCACAATGTGCAGCCCATGCCAATTGTTTTGCACCAAATCCTGGTTCATATGGAATTGATCGTGCAACCATTCCAGAGCCTATCATAACGGCTATGGTGGCGATCATCGAAACCCATCCAGTTCGGGCAAAAATATTCATTAATGCTGGTGTACGGAACACAGCTGCAGCACTGGCTGCAGTAATTGCCACTGATCCGCCAAAATACAAATAAGTATCATGGATACGTTCACGAACATATTGTGGCCAAAACCTATAATTAGCATACATTTGTAAAATTCATAAAGTATTGTGACATTTTTCAAATCATTTGTGAAATAATTTAAAAATAATATATTGATGACTCACATTGAATTATTCATGATTGTATTTGCATCTTTACTCATGCCAAGACCGTAAAAACATAATGCACCCAAACCAATTGCTGAACCACCAATCAATGCACCTTTGCCAATGCCAAATGCTGGAGAAAAAAAACAAAAAAAAACAAAAAAAAAATCGAAAATGTTAGTTTTTATTGAAAATGTGAATTTTGATTTGTAAACAAACCATTTGGTCCAGCCGGTGCCATGATTCTTTCTTTGAGTGTTTGGCGTTCAGCAATTCGTTCGGCTCTTGTCATAGTGTCACGTCCATCACGATTAAATTGACGAACAATTTGATTGCGAATCGGCATTTTCTGCAATGATCTTCCTGTCAATGCCATTGAAATCATTGGCTGAGATTGAACAACCAAACGCGACAACATTTTTTCTTATTTTCGTTATAAACTGCTGCAATGGAAAATTAAAAAAAAACATTAGATTTACAAATGTGATGCAATACATTGACAAATAAATGAAACTTTTTCTTTGGTTAAAAATTTAAGAAAATTCACAATTGAAAAATATACAAAATTCTTCATACTTACAATTTCAAATTTATTTTCAATTTTTAGAAATTTTTTTTACAATTGCTTCAACACTTGTCAGAATTTTAAGAAGTTGATAAGTTTTTCGCAGATATTTTCCAATTATATGTGAGATCACTTTCTCGATTTTTCTCGTAATGAAATGCTTTTTGCGTCAAATTTTATTTTGACACATTGCATGCAAGAAAAATAGGATGAAGTTGCTTGCAAGCCAATACAAGTGTGTACTAGATTTGAATATAGGCTTCGTAGAATTCTAGTGAAAAAGCAGATTTGAATTTTTCATTTAATTTCATATGAAAAACGGAATATTTTCTAATGATTGTTCAATTTTTGATATGGATTTCATTTTCATAATTTGATTTTGCTTTGAAATTTCCACTTTTCTTTCGAAACGAATTTTAGAACATTTTTGCATTGCATTTTGAAAATAAAACAAAATTTCACAATTTTTCATTTTCAATGATAATCATTTCATACGAAGGAATAGATCTATTAGAATTATAATGATCAAATTGAACAAAATCTAATTAATATTAGAATTATGAATGGTAACTTATAAAATCTCTATACATCCAAAATCAAAATAAAAATAAAGCAGAACAAGGAGTGTAGAATGTTAAACAAAAAAAAACTCATGAAAGACAGCTCAATTTTGTTCGTTTTTATTGTTTGCACATTTTTGTACTTTTTCAGAAATTTGCATGCAGTAATTTTAATTTGAAAAAAAACTATTTCCATTTATTAAGATTGAATTCACTTGAAAGAATCTGTTGAATATGATGACGGACTTCCTATATGAAATTATGCTTTGATAGCATATTGCTCAATTGATAAGCAACTATTATTCAGTAACCTTGGATAATGATTAAAAAGTATCTGAGTTTACAATTCCGTGTATTTAAAACAGAGGAGAATATATGTCGTTTTATGAGTTCAAGTTTCATTTCACACACATTTAGAGATAAAAATGTAAACATGGACTAAATAGCCCGTTTAATTCAATGTCTTTCTCTCTATTTACTTTACGTTACACTTACAATGTATAATTTAGTCGACTATTTAAATGAGGATGATGTGGATATAATTCCAAACAATTGCATTGAATGACAATCCATTTTTACACAACGAAGTGTTTCTCTGAGCAGATGAAATTAGTTTTAAATCATTTTAATAATTGTGTTAATTAGAAAATGTTAAAAAAATACGATTGTGTTATTGTGGATTCACATCCATTTTCTAAATTATTTGTAAATTTTATGAAAAGAAAATGTTCTTTTCGAAATTTTTCAAATTCATTTGACATTTTTTCAAAATCTATTAAAAAAATAGTACTAAAATATCATCAACAGAATCCGCTTGGTATGATTGAATCGCGATTTACAACGTTAAATTATTCAATAATTTATAAAGGTGAGATTTTATTAAGGATTTTCCATTTATATTTGAATTAATTTATAAATGTTTAAGAATGAATGTGAAAAATCTTAATACAAGACATACATGGACATGTAATATAAATAAAAGAACATTCAAATTATACCACCAAAATCAGAATACCTTAAAGTGAAACACAGAATAGGACATAAAATTTAAACTGAATTTATCATTATTCTTATTATTGATTATATTTATTTTTAGATGACAACGATTCATATAAAGGAATATTCACAAAAGAAGATTTCCGCGAATTCAAGGAAAACAATATTTCCACCATTTTCATTATAATAAATCCCAACTCATGGCCTCTAATGGAGAATGGGTCATGATGTCAATAAACGTATTTTTCAGACAATAATGGAATTTGAAAATCGTTTCAAAGGAAAACGGTTGGACTCGATGCTCGCAGATTTCTGTTGGTGGATTTCAATCGATCAAATTAGAGATTAAGATTAAATTTATATTCAAATGACATGTATTGTATCATGTTTCAATGATGAATAAACGATGAAAAAAATTTAAATTTTTAAAACATAAATCAGAGAAAATTGTTAGTAATTTCAAGAAAATACGTTAAATAAATTAAATTATCACTTATTGGTACTTGAAAATGGAAAAAAAATCATAAAATTCAATGAAATCAATGAATGTTTGTATATGCTCGAAAAAGTCAAAACATTGAAAATGTTGCTTGAGAGCGGTTCTTATATTTCTAATCGATTCGTAATGAAACTTTGGGATAGATATTTTTAGGACAAATTTCATGCTTACGCAGAATATCAAGTCATTTTAAAGTCAATGAAGAAAAGATTTCATAAAAACTATGAACTTTCTAGCAATTTTAGCGTTTTTTGTAAAAAAAGTGAACTTCAAATTTATTCTATTGCAAAATAAACATCATATTCGGTTTTGTCATGCCGAAAAACCCACCAAAACACATTTTCCGAGCGTTAGAATGGCCAAAAAAATCACTTCAATATGTTACTTTATTCATGCAAAATTCGAATTTTTGGAAAAAATACCAAATTGATTTTTTTTTTTAAATGAGCCAACTTTACGAAACGAGATATGAGGTTTGACTATACTCGAGCCGCACTACAACGCCCGATATGTCACCTCGCTTGGACAGAATTACGTTAATACAGTGAACTTATAACAAACTTTTTCTTCATTTACGATAAATGTAGCCAATAGCCAAGTTTCATTTCGTATGCATGATTCAAAAATTTTGATCAATTTCTAAAATTGTCGATGATTTTGTCATGTTGCACTCAAAAACGAGTCAGAAACGGTCAGAAAGAATTCACTATTAAGATCAAATTGTGTATGTTCTTATTTAGTATTTGTCTCAGATATGGCACTTTTTATCCAACCGGTGAGTTGATGCAGAAGTTTCTTTTTCATTATAATTTACCTATAAATAAATTTTTTGTTTCTTATAAATTACAGACAATACTGGTTTTTGCACACGATATTCAACGAGGACATTATTGAAAAACACATGGGTAGAAGGGGAAATATTGTCTGTCGAGAACGATAATGAACCTTCAATTAATAGACGATACACAGTTCAAATTTTAGAACAAGATATTGTCGTCAGGAACATTTTAAATGGTTTGAGGTCTGAAAATCCTATACTGGGAAGGCCAGCTTTATATAGGCCATAAGTAAAGTAAGCTATTTGTAATTTTCAAATAATTTTCGTCAATTTTTTGTCAATAATATATTGATCATTATTTGTTTTTAGGTGAACTGGTGTGGTATAACATCAACCTTTGCAATGTAGACCATGATTATGCAAATCATGAATATCTACACATTGATTCTGCTGTTTTTAGCCGAGTAGACAGAAGGCACTTGAGGAAGCCAGATCGGAACCCGCTAGATCTTATGGATCAAGACATAGATTAAAGAAAATTATAATAACTAAGAAATTTTATTAGAATTTTATCACATTTTTCATATTTCAGCTAAATTTATTCCAAATTGTAAATCTGTTAAAAAAGAAAATATAATCTATATTAAAAATTGATTTGATGGTAAACAATAAAGCTTAAGTTTCAATTGAAGTTTTGTCAAAGTTTCAGAGGAAAAATATTATACAGAAAAGTTCCGCGGAAAAATGTTTCCGACCTAAATGATACCAAATAGAAGTGAGGAGAAATTCTATTTGACATCAAATGGCAATTGCAATTGATACCAAATAGAAATTTTAAAAATTATTCATAATGAAAAAGAAACTTCTGCATCAACTCACCGGTTGGATAAAATGCACCACATCTGAGACAAATACTAAATAAGAACAGACACAATATGATCTTCATAGTGAATTCTTTCTGACCGTTTCTGACTCGTTTTTGAGTGCAACATGGCATATATAGTAACGATTGAATGTTAAATATTTATTTTTTTTTTTTTTGAACAAACGCAATAAAATGATAATAATTTTAAAAGCTAAATTTCAAACAACATTTTCAATTGTTGTAGCTTTCCGTATTTACTCTGTACATTTCAAATGTTCAAACTTGAATAATAGAAATTGTTTTGAAAAATATAGAATGCTCTTAATGTTTATTTGCAAAAAGTATTTACAATGGTAAAAAAAATGAAATAAAAATGTCAGATTAAGATTTTAAAGCAACGAAAATATGTTTGTTTGGTAAAGTGTTGTATTTATTTATTTATTTATTTATTACGAAACCTAAATTTATGTCAATATGTGTTCACTAGCAAGCTAGTAAACATGCTGGTCAAAGACCCAATGCGACATAAATTCCGCCCATGGTACGACTTTAGCAAAGAGAATACAATCAGGGGTGGGATGGCATTAAAGTGAAGCTTCAATACCAAGATTGGATCCGGAAAACCATGGTAAAACCGGCCTGCCTCTGGAGAGACAGGGGAAATACAATAATAAATTCACTTAAAATTAAATTACGTTAACAATGATGAATAAAGCAATAGAAATAACAAAAAATAAAAATAAAGTGTAAAGAAGAGAAAGGATAGAAGAGAGAGAAATAGCTTAAAACTAATTGGAAAAGAAATTGCACGACATACCACCGAGTGAATGAAGATAAGATTATATTTTTATATTATTGCACGGACCGTAGATGATTTTTTAACGCGTTTTTAAATGAAGCTAACGAATCATTGTTTCTAATTTCAACCGGTAAACTGTTCCAAAAATTAATTGCAGAGTAACTGAATGCACGTGTATCAAATGCGGTACGCGGATTGAAATTAACGCGAAGGTTGTCTGGATAACGCGACGATTCACCGTTTCGAATAAACATGTGATTCAGATATTTAGGAGCCTTTTTTGACAACTGCTTGAATATTAAGACGGCCGACTGAAGCTTTGCTCTACTTTCAGGCGTCAAACCATTCAAACGCTCACGGTATTCAGTAACATGTTCACTACGCCTTAATCCGAAAACATATCTAATCTTATCGTTGTCAGCGATGAGATCACGATTGAGCTGATTTAGAGTGCTATGTGCACCCCAACCATAAGTTACTACATTCCCATAATCCATAATGGGGTCAATGAGCGCCGCAACCATATCACGTTTGATATAATTGGGTATAAAATGCTTTGTGTGCCGAATGCGATTTAACACACCATACACTTTTTGCAATTTACACTTGTCATGTATCATGAATATGAGCCTAAACTTATGCAATTGCATTTTGATTTTGATACAATAAAAGTAAAATGCTTAAAAGCTTTTTTTAGATTTTAAGATTGATCAATTTAGTTTTTTCAAATAAAATATTAATTAAATCTAATAACCATATGCCTATCGATTGATAATAATAAAATATATTAATCATTATCGATATGTCCGTAGTTCGATGGACAATAGCTCAGGGACCATGTTTAAAATATATATATAGCATTTGACGAATAACAATATCTATATGGTAAATTGGTGTAGATTATTAATTCAATAGTCAGCTTGTTGTGAGTAATGCGATTTTGAACCGTTTTCAAAATGTCATAGTATTTTGTGTCATCGATTGGGTACTGATGAAATGAACCTTTTTTGTGATGACCAAAGTCGATTCGTAATTTAGTTATTTGCATTGTATGCTGTAAAATTGTTTGTATTAAAACTGTTTTACTTTTGCTAACAATATCAAGATCTTCCGATTTATAATATCTAAGGTAAAATGTTTTCATATTTGGCATCATTTCTAGTAGATGAATGAAATGATTAGTATTTAATCCCTTAAAAACATAAAGCATCAGATATGTAATATTTTTAAATTGCGAGATGATATTTATTACATTCATGTCGAATGTAAAATGTCGCAATTCAAGATGTATATTTTTGATGTGAATATTGTGAGTATTCAATTTGCCGAGTCAATGAAAGAATTTCTACAATTTTTGTACCTTGACAATGGGAAATTAACAATGTAAAATGCAGCCCCGAAGTCATGAACTTGATTGAGAAGTATGAAATTAATAATTGTATGGAATATTGTGTAAACAAAATGTATCAGTACAAAATGTTTGCAGAATTTATGCATTAAACATTCACTTGAATCGATCAGATTTGAAAATGACTTGTGAGCATATACCAATAAAAACAGACAAAAAATTTATAATTTTGTAACATATTTTTTGTCGGCTTTTGAAGCATTAAAATTGAACAAGCAATATTCACAAATAACAGTCGAAAATATTGATTGTTTGATCAAATTTTTTTATTTTAGAATAAACTGATCAGAAGAGAAATGATTTGATAAAAAAAAAAACAAAAAAAAAGGAAATTCAAAGAATAACTTCATGCATAAAGTACATTAGACAGAAAGTACTTTATATTGAAGTATAATTGAGCATATGGTACCTATGAGATTGTCAACTGTTTTGACGTACTGTATGATATGTCATATTATTAATAGTTACATCATTGTTTCTACACATTTATCCAGGCAAATACAAGAAAGAAAAACTGAATTAATTTTTCATCAATTTATTGAAAAGTAAAGTAAAGTAAAGAAAATGTTGAGAAGAATTGTATGCCATAGGATATGGAAATCAAATACCATAAACTATCGTCAGCTCCATAATAATGTTACGTTGAATGTACTAGATCTAATTGAAAAAGTTCATCATGAAAAACGTGAGTACATTGAATTAGATTTCATATTTAATAATGAATCAAAATTGTTTATTAATATAATTAATTTACTCAATTTTAGTAATGAAATCAAAACCAATTCCAAATGGATCATCAAGATTCTGGGAACTTGCAGAATGTCCAACAAGTAGTCGCGTTTGTATCGGAGGCATAGGACCTACGAAATTAAAATTGGAAAAGAAATTTTCCGATTTTATCGATTTTACAAACAAAGTAAGTGGATTTTGTGACTTAAAAATGTATTCATTGCTGCTGAGATAATTAAAGTTTCTAATGTAAACATTTAGCAGAGTGTTAACCTGGAAATTTATAATTTTGTTTTCTGTGAGATATGAAGATTCGTTGAATTGTGAATTTTTTTTTTTTCTTTAATTTTTCCAATTTCAGAGAAAAAACAAATTGCACGTGCAAATTCATGATTGTCCAGTACTTTTAACCGCAAAATTGCATAATATGTTTCGAGGATTTCAAAAGCGTAAAATTAAAATCATTACACTATCTTACCATGAATATGTTGATCAACAAATGGGACAATTAGACGTAAGTATATTTTAATTTAATTTCCAAATTAATTGAAAAATTAAAAAGAAAAAAAAAATCGTTTGCCTTTGTCATTTTAGTACCTGAATGTAGTCAATGATTTATATAGGTTATTGAATCGATTGGGTTTTGCAGTGTATTCGGGTAGTTTAATCAACGATCCAAGAAGGTTAAAAAATGATGAATTTCATGTGACAGTAAGCGACAAAAATGGATATATGAATATCAGTGAGTTAGATGCGGAAGATGTTGGGGCTTTTTATACAAATTATGATTTTGATGTTGATAGATTTAAAAGTTGGATTATTCATTATGATTTTTGCAAAGGAATTGATGAATAAATGATGACGATAAAAATTATATATTTCATGATTATGTTTCGTATTAAAACAAAAAAAAATCTACTCCATTCAAGTTCTGAATTTTCAGTAAATAATTCTGTTTTCTTCTTCACACAATTCCAATATTGAAGCTATGGTATATATCTAGAGGGATAGAACTTTTTGCGTATTTGTAGGCATTTGCTGCTATTTGCACAAAGTTTGTTATTGTTTTTTCACATTACATCGTCTTATCCATAGCAAGAACAAATAACAGTGTAAATACACACATACTTATTGATGTTCATACCCTCTAGGTATATACATATGCAATACAAAGCATTTGAAAAAAAAATTTTCAATAAACACATAGACAAAACTAATGCCCAATATAATGAAAATCTGCTAATTTTTAAAAAATTTTAAATTTTTAATTTTTCAAACTGAAAATAATTTTGCATAATATTTTGATAATAATAATAATTTTTTCAAAAAATACACTGCGCGAACTAATTTTACCGACACTCACATTTTTGAAAATATCTTCACAAAATGAAAAGATTTCGATTTTTTTTTTTATTGCAATTTTATTACAAGCTATTACTGAAATATCACAAAAACATTATCAAAAAAAAATTTGTATTTATGGTATTTTTTTTGATTTTTCGATTTTTCGTTCCCAAAAAGTGCGAACTAATTTTACCGACACTTGACATTTCGAACGAAACAAATGTATTTTTCTCTAAAAATCCGGTTAATATTTGGTCCATTTACCCTTGGCATCATGTAATGCGATGATTCGACGAGGTAGACTGTCATACAGTGATTCGATTTTGGCCTGTGGTATGTTTCGCCATGCCGCCTCGATGGCCGCCGTCAATTCATTTTTGTTGTTGTATTGCCGGCCTTCTTTGTAGACTTCTCTTGCTAAAATTGACCAG